>PVKE010004575.1:0-63878 GCA_004027555.1 Craseonycteris thonglongyai | reverse complement strand
AAAAAATTAATTAATTAATTAATTAACAAAAAAATCTCATAAGTCCTCCCAGTTCAGTTACTTAATCACTGCGCATTTCAACCCTATGCTTAAAAATTAGCGATAATAATATGTACTGTTGTGTATCTGCTTTCATGTTTACTGTTAAAATTTTTGTATATCTGGAAAAGGTCTGTTCATTTTATGCTATTCTTGAAAGAAAATGTGTATCAAATAAATACTTAGTCAAATGTCCTCTTATATCATACATTTTCTAAATATCATGATTACTAATATATTATTACAATTAATATAAGTCAGGATAAGTCATTTTTATGAGATTACATTTTTCTTATAATTACTTTGGTTTGAATGATTTATGACATTTAAAAAAGATAAAGAAGAAAAAACATAAGAACTTTATAGTAATTATGAAAGATTCACCAGAATCAGGAAAAAAAAAAAAGATTATAGGTTGTCCTTGTTTCTAAACCTGTCATCAAATTTCATCACATTATCAAGATTATTATATGTATTCCTTTGCAGATGGCTTCATTCATATATAATTTATAACAGCTTTTCTTCTCAAATAGATTTTTAAATACACATCAAAATAAATTAGAAACATGCTCCATTATAATTAGCAAAATAGAGCACTTTTTATAAGTCCAAATACCATGCTCTAAAATAACAAGCCAATTTTTTTTTCCTTGAAGATTACACTGCATTTGAATGAGGAGAGCTTCACTGACACAAAGGAGAATGATTCTCTTAACCCTTTCATATTTCACTGATATAAGAGAACTTGTATTTTAGTTTGCCTTAGTTTTGCTCTTTACTATTAATATTAAAAAACAGATCTAATCCAGGTGGTGTTCTTTATATAAGAGCACAACATAAGATGCTAAATAAATCCACTCAAATAAGTTAAATATACATATTTTACATACAAAATTTAGAGTGTACATAAATAAAAGTTCATTTTTTTTAATGTGTTGCTTTTGTGTAAAATAGGGGTGGTTAGTAAAGGATCATGTTTTACTTTTGAAACTTAAAACTTGAATACATCTCTATAAACACATAATTTAAAGAAAATAATAGGGGACATTTCCTAACAAATTGGTGCATGTCATTTTTTATCACCCAGAAATTTCATTAGAGGTAGAAATAAATCTTACTCCATTAAGTGAACCTGTGATGTTTTATAGAGGTAGTGAAAGTCTGCAAAGACAGAGCAAGAATTTGACAGTAAAATAATTATTCTTAGACTCTGTTGAAAACATATGATTTATGCAGCAAAACAGATAAACATACAAGAAAAAACAGAACCTAAAAAGATACTCAATTTTTAAAAATTAAATATATTTTACAACTGATGACTCATTGTAGGTAGTAGACATATAAAGTATATGTAATTGTGGCCCAATTTGAATTCCAACTTCAATAGATGAAAATCTGAGGATATCAAAAATTTAATGGGGTTTACTGATAAAATTAGGGCAAAGTGGCTAATACTCTGGGATAGAAAATGCACAAAGTAAAATCTACATTTTTATATATACTAGTATGTCAACTTTTTCAGTTTCATCATTTCTGAAGTAGATATAATAGTATCACATAAATCTTTGAGGGGTTAAATGAGGTAATTCATGTATAGTGTTTTTCAAAGCAACTGGCAAGAATATGTCAGAAATCATGGGATAATATTGTCCCATAATAATTTTTATTGTCCATAAAAAATAAATAGTAAAAATTTAAGGTAGAAATATTAGCTTTATATTATAAAGTCTATTACTATTTGCTAAATATACATATTTAAATGACTGCATTTATTGAAGAGAACTGCAATTAAACTGGTGATATTTTAGCATCAGGTATCAGCCTAATAAAGTATAACTTTAGTGCTAAGCTGTGGTAGAACAAGCTGGAATTTCATAGGAAAAAAATCCCAGTTCAAACAAGGCTGCAAAAATATGTATTGCATGTATAAATTTAAATCTATCAGTTCCAATTAACAATACAAGTTCTGTATGTTTAAAGATGAAATTAAGGAACACATTAACTATCCTGTTCCTCCCCATGACCTTAGTACTTCCCCACTTACAGACACAACTGTTCATTTTAGACACTAAAATTGGGGGTGAAAATGAAAAAAAAAAAAATTAAGATTAGGATAAAATTATGAACATGTTATATAAGTAGAATTAAAAATCATAAGGCTAGAATGATCAATTATTTAATATAACTTTAAACAAAATGAATGGATATTATGCATATTATTTATTTAACTTTTGTTATTGTATAATCTATGTTACTGTAAAATTGAATAACATTTATATTATACTGATTTCTTATTTTAGTGCTCCTTGTATCTCTGAAGTTTAGAGGTTTTTTTTAATAATTAACAATTCTGACAGAGAACACTAAAGAAAAACATAAATATCATTTGATATTTTAAAGGTAGTAAATAAGAATTATTCAAAACATTAAAAATAGAAGAAAATGAAAAATCAGTGATAAACTTACTTGTTTTATTTATTCAAATATATTTTTCTATTTTAAAATTCCAATCTGCTTGTCTATTCTAATAGAGTTGACATTATACAGTGGTACTCATTTACTGTATCAACCAATAATCTAAGCAGAGGGACTCAGATAGTCTTTGTACATACACAATTTGCCCTAATAATTTAATTTAACCGTATAATATAAGCACTCTCAATGAAATTTATTAATATCTTTACTTATATCATTGAAAATAAAGATATAGGGGAAGCGGGGTGGTCCAGTGGGTTAAGCGCTTGCTTTGCAGCCCTGGGGTTTAAGGATCGAATTCCATCCCTGGCCCACACAGACCCATAAGCTGAACTGGGATGTGCTTCCCATGTGGGAGGCCCCCAGTCAGACCTCACCCCCGAGGTTGGGCCTGACTTGGGGCGTGGCCCTCTTCCACCTATGTGGAATTAAACCATGTCTAAAACTGATGATGTACAACTATGGAGACCGTTCTGGGCCTTCCCCCTTCTCTCTGTCTCTGTCTCTCTCTTTCAAAAAACAACAAATCTTAAAAAAAAAAGAAAAAGAAAATAATGATGTTTGAACACAACAAAATGTATTTAGCCATTTTTCAATCAATTCATACTTAAAATGTTTCCAGTTTTTACTGAAGAAGCCCTTAAATTGTGTTTCTAGGAGGGGTCTCTACAAATTAATTGGTGACACCAAGTTAAATGAGTCAGGGTTTTCATTTTAGAGCCCTTACTTCTCAAAGGGATCAATTTCTAAATTACAGGTAGATCTTTCTAAATGAAAAAATAAAAGCTCATTGCTATCTGATAAAAGTAGTATTTGTTTTCCTTTTCTCTTTTGTATAAAAAGCAGTAAGTTTTAGGTAAAAAAGTGATCCAATGAACTACAGAAACTAAAAAAGAAAGCACTTGAATGTCCTGATAAATTACCTCTAGTCAAGAAAGGTTATATCATTTCCTTAATCATTAAAAGGCCAAAAAAAAAAAAATGCTAATATCAAATCTATTTCAAAACAAATTAGATAATTTAAAATTATTATAATCCTAATCCTAGGTTTTACTTTTGTGCTTCTGGCTCTTTACAAGGATATGATTTATCCAAATGTTAATAAGTATTCTTAGTAAAAAAAGAAAAAGCCAATAATTTTTAACTGAAATATTTATTTTACATATGGTTTTGAATAGAATGTGAATACATTCGGTCTTAATCTAGTTTTAAATCCACTAATACTGCAAGTTACTGAAGGCAAAACATTTATAGTTATCAGATATATTTCTTTGTAAATAGAGCAATATTATTTTTGAAGTATCAACTAATATCTTTCTCTAGTGTAATTTTCATTTACCCTTTCCCTTTATTTTCATCATATGGCTTATTCCATATTGAGTGTCATGAGGAAAAGTTCTGAAATGGTCAAAATAATTAGATACCTGGTAATCTCTCACTTTGTATAGCTCTTCATATAGGGAGTACCTCAGGTAAGAAAACATTAAAACTTAAGAGTAGGAAATTTTCTTTATGACTAGAAAATTATTCTTAGGCTCAGGTGATGAGAGAGTTTGAAAGAAATTTATAGAGAATAGTGACAGTAGATGGGGGTGGGGATGGGGGGCTAAGTTATACTTTCTAGGAAAACACCTGAAGAAATCCTTCCCCAGAGAAGTTGTGGGAAGCTCAGGGCTAGACACAGAGAGTCAATGGATTCAATGTGTAGGTACATGGGCTACAGAGGATCTGACAGAGTTTTATCTAACCCAGATTACATCACAGCAGCAGAAACATTTCTGCAACTCCTTCATGGCTTCCTAAATTAACGGAACCATGGAAAGAGAAAGAGAGATAGCTTACTATCATAAAATAGGTGGATCAAGAACAAAGACAAAATGGATTTTTCATCAGGGGTCTTCAAACTATGGCCCAGGCCAAGGCCCTCTCACCTGGCCCATGGAGACCTTTTTATCTGAATAAAATAATATTAAATAAATAATTAAAAACAACACCTATGTTTTGATTCTTTTTTATTTGGACCTCGAGTTTGTAGTCGGCCCCCAAACTGCTGTTTGATAGTTAATGCGGCCCACGGGCTGAAAAGTTTGGAGACCCCTGAAATAAATAAATAAATACATACATACATATTTATTTATTTATAAAATAAATATTTTATAGACATATGACTTAATTATCACTCAGGTACTTGATTACCACCCCCTGATCCTGCTGTTAATAAACTTACTGGATCTTGCACATAGTGGGAGCTACCCTAAGAGGACTCCAAATTGACACAGATTAAGTTTTTACCAATTTAATAAATGAGGCTCAAAGTAGAACTTGAGTTTCATTATAGACAAATAAATAACTGAGTAAAATTTGTTATGTGCACTTTAGAGACTATCATTTCTAATTCAAGACTTTTTCTTGTACAATAATGCTATTTGTTGCATGACTGGTGTTATTATTGTTTAAATATGCTGTCTCTCCAGATACGTAAATGTGATTATATTCTAAGAGAAATAATATCATTAAGCATTGTAATAATTGATTATGTCACATAAACTGGAAAAGTAATTATTAGAGAAGCACATCGTAGTATAAACAAATGAAATCACCATATAAAATCATACATATTCATATCAAAAAAGCCAATAAACCAAATGAAGCATGATGAATTATTTCTGTTTTTAAAAATTGATATTCATTTATTTCTTGCTTACTAGTTTAAGAATCAGCTAGCCTTTGCTAGTATACCAGAAGTAATACTTACCCAAGTTACAAAAAATTAATCTATTTGCTTCATTTAATTATTCAATAAATTTTTATGAACAATAATGTGATTCATAAGAATTAATTATGAGCAATAATATTCTAAGAACTCAGACTAGGGGAAGCTGGGATGGCTCAGTGGGTTAAGTGCTCGCTTTGCAGCCCCAGAGTCCAAGGATCGAATCCAGGCCCTGGCCCAGGTGGACCCATATGCTGAACTGGGATGTGCCCCCAGTTCAGTTCTTGCTGGGGCCTACTCAGGAGGCTCCAGGCCCTGTTCCTGCCCTGTGCAGCCCCACACCCACCTGTGGAATGAAACTATATGAAAAACTAATTCTGTCAACTATGGAGACTGGGCCCTCCTCATTCTCTCTCTCTCCGTCAAAAAACAGTACTGGTACATTTTTTAAAAAGTAAAAAAGAAAATGAACTCATACTATGCAATGGGGGAAATATGAGAATTAGATGTGGAGTTTTTCCTCAGATAACTGTTTATCTTTATATGTGTATCTATCATCCATCTATCATGTATCTATCTATCTATCTATCTATCTATCTATCTATCTATCTATCTATCTATCTACCTATCTATCTGTCTATCTTTCAATCATCTGTATGTATTGTTACCACAATGTTGGAATGCTATAACTTTATATATTAGTTTTATATACATTTATAATATAAACATATCTTCAAACTTATGATATAATTTTAGTGTCATGAAACATCAAAGTTAACAGCATAAATTTAAAATTGAATATCATGAATTAGCCATAATAATTTATGCATCTTATTAACTCATTTTTAATGTACATTATTAAAGCCTTAATGTCTCTTTTTATTCTTATCTTTTGATAAACGTCTATAAAAAATGCAAGTAATATAAAGCGTACATTTGTTAATTATTTCTGTGACAAATGATTTTCTTTTCAGAGCCTAATTTGATAGGGCAATTGTAGAAGTTATTTGCATTTCGGTAAATTGATCAGCAATTTATTCATATGATTTAATAGCACTATTACTTCCCACTGTTTATCAGCATCCTTGTAAAGTCTTTGCTCATAACTACTGTTATACTTTAGCATTTTTAGATAAAATTTTTATTGGGAATTTTTTAAAGTGACTTTTCAAAAGTATACACTGGGATAAGAGATATATGAAAACAATGTAGAATCACACGGTGATTTTAAAAATCTTCCTTTGTAGTATATTTTATCCTCATTCAGAGGAAACACTGTTCATTGTCAAAACAAAATATCAGAGAATTGCACTGCACCAGTATCAGGTTGCCAAGTAACAACTACCAGTCTCCCTTCCCAGGAGGAGCAATTCATAAAGGAAATGTACAAATGTTCTCAGTACCAGCACTTGCTTAAATTAGTTTCATAGAGCAATTGTTTCAGGCCTCTGGTTTATGTGAACAACAACAAAAAAAAACCCAAGATAGAGTCATTTATGTCAACGGGACTAACATAGAGTAAGGAGGCCATAAATAAGCACACATTATACACACCCCAGTCATGAACATCTGAACTTTTAAGCTAACGGACAAGACCACTTCCTGGATGTTATTCCTTCCTCGCCTAGCAACCAGACCATTTGCCTTCTGCACCTTGAAAGGAACCAACACATTTCACCCACCAGCATTCTTCATTTGCATATTGACCTAAGCAATCCTTGTTAACCTAGCCAAAATTCTTTATTTGAAATGGAGGACCTAAATGGAAACCACACTTGTAGGTTTCACCTTTAGAAAACCATGCCTTTCTTTGTACTCTCTGGGGCACAATGTAGGTTGCTACTTGAATCATTGACTCCCAGATTGCAGTTGTTTTTGTTCAAATAAATGCTCTGTGTTCTTCATTATAGCTTAAACTTCTTTTGTGGAGTAGGCTCTATATACTTATTGCTATGTTAAACTAATTTATGGCATAATTCTGTATACTTTTGCAAAACACTTTTGATGCGAAAACCTATTATTGGCTCAAGAGACATAGGGTTGTTGGGTTTAGGAACTCAGGCGTCTTCTCCTGCCTACATCAGATAACATTTGAAGAAAAATTTTACATTTTCTTCTCAATAAAATCACTGCATGATCCATTATTTCATAAACAAAATGTAATTTTTACCCTAAAGGACATCTTCTTGCTTTTATTTGCCTGAACACTTGATGTTGGTAAAGAACCTAGTGTAGCCCCACATCATCAGAACTGTGTCATAGTATCCGTGGCCTTCTTTCCATAGGCAGTTACAAAGAAAGATGTAGCTTTTCTTTCTTGTTTCCCTTCAAGATCATAAAGGTTCAGCCCTGGAAAAAGAGGAAGATCAATGGCTACTCTGTACACTGGCTGCTCTCCACAATTAATATAAAATAAAACAGTTATTAGTTGAGATAAGAAAGTAAAAACTTCTCCAGAGTCTACTATACTCCTATATAGTGTGATATTAATGGAACCTATCTACGTAGTATTTAAAAATCTTGGGGAAGCTGGGATGGCTCAGTGGTTTAAGTGCTTGCTTTGCAGGCCAGGGACCAAGATTCAAATCTCATCCCTGGCCTGTGCAAACCCATATGCTGAACTGGGGTGTGCTTCCCATATGGGAGAACCCTCAATTTGGTTCTTGTCCTCTGGTTCGGGCCCTGGTTTGAGGGAACATGCCTCCGATGAGGGAGGCCCCCAGCCCAGTTCCTGACCTGCGTGGCCACCGTGCACCTGTGTGGAAGAAAACCATGTCTAAAACTGATGACATACAACTATGGAGACTGCTCTGGGCCTTCCCCTTCTCTCTGCCACTCTCTGTCTCTGTATCTCTCTATCTCTGTCAAAAACAATAAAACAAAAAACAAAAAACAAAACCTTAATGATATATCTAGGAATCAAGATACACACCTAGTGTTGGCTGTATAACACACAGAATCATACATTTAGATTCAATGAAGGTTGCTTTTGATCTTACCATTCATGGTGAAATTCTAACTGCAAAATACTTGAAACATTATGCAGTTCCCTGACTGCTATATTTTAATTTTAAAATCATATATGTTTTATAAGACTGAATATGTCAATAAAGAATTGCTTACTTTTGGCTAAATTTGTCATGTTGTTAGCTTACTCAAAAAACAAAATATACCTAAAGAGATATAGTAAATGTAGTCTGTCTCTGTAGAATCTGGAAAAGTAAAAGATCTACATTATCTACTATAAACACATTCTTAATTATAGGCTCTTTCATTGCTCTGAATCTAGTACATAGTTTCCAAGCTGAGGCTATGAGCTGAATTGTTTTATTTTATAATGAGAAACAGAACAAGAATGAAGAAATGGTTTGTTAGTCTTTTTTTAATAAAGCCCTGAATTTGAATTCTGGTTTTGACACATATTAGTAGTTTGATTTAGAGCAGTAATTAAATTAATCTAACCATCATTTATTGTCATAGAAAAAAAAAATGGTGAAAATAATTAACTAGTAAAATAAGACTTTAAAAACTAATTAAATATAATAACAGACTATGTCTTATAATGAGAAAAAAAATTTTTTAAGTGAATTACGACTTAGGAAAGCAAATTAGTTGATGCAATAATACCTCTCTAACTTGGGAGTGCAGTTTGAAGTGAGGACATCCAAATTATAAAAAAAGATTAACTGCTGAATTTTTTGAGAAAGTTTTGTTTTATTGCATGAAGCAATTTAAACAATAAACTTAGATTCAACATACAACATAATACAAAAAGTCTCAAAGTATAGAAAACTAATTGTTAATTATCATTAAGAACTAAAAACTTATGTATTCAGTGGACACCTCAGGAACCCAATTTATTTGCACCATTAACCATTTAGTCATCATTAAGTGACTATACAGACATGGTTTTTACCATTGGAGGGCTTACAGTGTTGCAAAGGAGATAGATGGTAAACAGATATTGACAGAATTAATAATTGAAATTCCGAATAGTGTTAGCAAGAAATTTTGAATTTAGACTTTGAGGAAGGAGAAGTCTTCCCTAAGGAAGTTGCATATGAGGTAAAAATGAGGTAATTAAAAGGTAAAGTGGTTAAACTGAGAGATTCGATTTGGGGGATAGAAGTGATAATGTATGGGCAGTTGAGACCCTAGGTACAGGGCCTGGTAAGGTCTATAAAGGTTTTAAATATTAATATCAAAAGGAGTTAAGAGGACACTGAAGAGTGTTTAGCCAGGGTATGACTTGATCAGATATCTATTTTCAAAATATAACTCTATGTGGAAAATGGAGTAGAAAGAGACAAAAAACAGATAAAAGATCAGAATGCAGTAGTCCTGATAAGAAATGGAGGGTTATGTTTTGGCCCCCATTGAAAGAGTATGAAATGCGAAGTGATTTATGAAAGTTAGAAAGTACAATTGATAGAACTTCGTGTTTGAGTGAATGTGGGGAAGTGAGAAAAGAATTACTCCTTAATTATTGGCTCAATTTTTTTAGGCTGGATTGTTGTGTCATACTAAGATAACAAAAACAGAAAAAAGATATTTGGATATCTAGTATTTTAAAGGTAATCTTTAATATATCAAGTGATATTGCTAAAGTAATTGGATATATGAATCTGGAGCTCAAAAGATATGTGACATAGATACACATATTTGGGTGTAACCATGACTACATGATGTTTTAAGCTATGAAAATTGATTAACTCCAAGGGCAAGGACATACAGTAAGAAGACATGGGCAGCCATGGCCAAGCCCTGAAGATATGTAATATTTGGAAGATGGGTTGAGGATGATACATCATCAAAGGCTGAAAAGGAGTAGGCAAAGACAGGTGGAAAAGAGGAATAAGTTGTTCCATAAAAATGAAGAAAAGAGAGTGAAAGAGGAATAGCCCTAGTCCTGGTGGGTTAATGATACAAATAAATTGGGTGCCCAGAGTGTCTACGGAATTGAAATTCACTAGAGAATTTAGCAAAAATCAACAGTTTTGGTAAAATGATAGAAGAAAGTACTGAACTAGAGTGTGTCACAGAATGGTTAGGACATGAAGAAATGCAATCAGAAAATATAAGTAACTCATTAGAGAAGTTTGGCTGTGAACGGGTGGGTGGAAATAAATCAATGTATAAAATGAATATAATATCAAGGCAGAAGCAATATAACACACATTTCAAAGCCGTAAAATCTGGAAAGAGATGGCCTTTGGTTTGGACACTGGCTCTGCTACTTTCTACTTGTGTAGTCTTAGTTAAGTTACTGAATCTTTCAGGCCTCACTGACTTTATTTTAAAACTGGCAGCAATAATAACTTCATCAGGCTTTGTGAAAAAAAAAAAAAAAAAAAGAAGAAGTCGGTATATGTAGAGTACTTAGAACCATGAATAGTATATCCTTAGTAAACGATATGATTAGTTTATTATTCTTTAGTTCAACATGCAAAAATCTTTAGTATGTTCAAATATGGATTGGACGAATACAATATATGAGAAAAAGTGAAAAAATTATCATTATATTTAGGGGGAGAGATTATGGAAAATTCTAACCATCTTAGTTTTTCATAAGAGGAGATTATTTTTTTATGATGAGCATTTTATTACTTTTACAATAAAAATACTAAATAGTATTATTTTAGAAGAAAATATAATGGCATAAATTTGTGCAAAATAAATTGGGAAAGGAATAACAATGATGATAACAAATAGCATTATAATACTCTACTCCTGTTTAAAATCCCGTGTGTGTGTGTGTGTGTATATATATATATATATATATATATATATATATATATATATATATACGTACATATAAAATACTAAAAGAATTGGCACCTATTAATAGTAGCTAATTATGAGTGATATAGTTCTAGAGTATTTCAATTTTATTTTCTAAATTTTATATAATTAATATGAATTATGGTTTTGTAAGTGGAAAATACTATTTAAAAAATTAAAGACATTCTTCTTTGGACCCTGAGAGTATACATAAATTAGGGGTTGATCAGAACCCAAACTTATTTGGATGATATTGAAGTACTAAATTGCACCAATCTTTTATATCCAAATCCCGTTTCATTCCCATGGTTTAATATTTTTCACGTGGTTTATTTGCTCAAAGGCCCTTCTTTTCCTTTCTCACATAGCTGAGTTTTGCCTACCCTTCAAAGAACTGTTTTGATAGCTAGTGCTCCAAAAGTTTACTATTGTGATTTTCTCATTATGAAGGTCTTCTCTAGACTCTCAGTCACTTAAATACAAACAAAAGCACACACACACACACAGACACACAGACACAAATATAAATGCACAATTTCTGTATCGAAGGATCGAGTTCAATTCATTTTGCTAGATGACTTGAATTAATCTGAAGCAAACTGGTGCTCAGTGTACCTAAAGATTCTAAAGCCTCTGTGAAATTTTTATAAGTTTTAAAGTTTCAAAAGAAAAAAAAAACCATAAAATTACTTTTAAATAAAAAAATTTAGACAGGAAAGACTAGACCAGAGAATGGAAGTTGGAGTCATAGACTAAACACATTTGGATCATCACTGCACTTCAATGGATAATTACATTTAAGCCTTCAATGAAAAAAGTCTTCTCACTGGCAACATCAAAGACTAAATTGGGAAATAAGAGTGCAGCAGCTGATCTTACCATGGTGCAGGAAAATAGGAAAGCAACCACCTCTTAGGAAATCCAATTAGAAGCTTCCTCTTAGAAGAGTACAAGGTCAAATACTGTTGGGTTCACTCCAGATTAAATCTAAAGCCATTAGCTAGCTGGTGGTCTACCTCTTCATATCAAATCATTTTCTCACTAATGCAAACATAATTATAGCCATCATACTCTCTGTAATGTTTAGAAAACAACTGGAAAAATATATTCCTTTGTCTTTTTTTATGGCTAGCATTCAAATTTTGAATAATTATTTTAACAAGGCTCACCTATACTAAACAGTCACATTCTCCCTCCATTTCTTGCACCCCCCCCAAAAAAAAAATACTGTTCACAGAGTTGTATAAACAAAAAATTTCATGGTACAAACACATTCACTACAGACAAGTTTATAAAGATCCCACTTGTAAGTCAGCCAGGTGCCTTGCTTTCATATCAAATGCATGAGTTTCTCCTGAATTTTTGTGAAACTGGTCAAGAGATCTGGAAATAAACTATCATTAGCAAATGAAGAGCTAGTTTAAATTCATTCAAATCTGTAACTTAGATTGCAACTACATATGGAATCCTGAATTTAGGTACCGGTATATTTTTCTATCTTTCCTTACCCCAAAGAAATAGTACAGTTATATCAGTTAAATCACAATGTGATAAAAACTGAATAATTCACATGAGACAAAACACAGAAAAGTAATAGTAAAGGGGGAGGAAAAAGGAAAATAAAATTCAAGCTTGACTGGAGTCACAGGGGTTGAGCATAAAACATTTGCCTGAGGAAATGCGGGGCTAGCTCAACAGGCTGAGCACTTGCCTTGTAACCATGAGGTGAGGGAATAGAATCCAAATCCTGGCCCGTGCAAACCCATATGCTGAACTATGGTAGCAAAGGCTCTCACCTCCCATGAGGGAGTCCCCCAGTTTGGTCCCTGTCCTGCTTGGCCCCATATCCACCTGTGTGTAACAAAACTATGTCACAACTATTGATGTAAGTTATGGAGACAGCTCTGGGCTCTTCCCCTTCTCTATCTATCTCTCTTTGTCTCTCGTCTTCTCTCAAAAACAAAACAAATCAAAAAGAAAACATTTGCCTTAGCTTTCCAGAAATCAAGACAGAGAAAGTGGACTGGCTTGTTCAAGTAGTGGAGGGGATGGGGGAGGGAATAACAAAAATTAGCTAACATGTATTACATACTCACTATAATCCCATTTGATGTAAATATCTCACATGCATTAAGTTATTCAACAATCACAAATAACACCTTTTCACATTTGAGAAAAAAAAATTTTTTTTATTGTTTATGACAGAGAGAGAGATACAGAGACAGAGACAGAGACAGAGAGAAGGGGGAGAGCCCAGAACAGTCTCCATAGTTGCACATCATTGGTTTTTCCACATAGTTTCATTCCACAGGTAGGCGCGGGGCTGCACAGGGCAGGAACTGGGCCGGGGTCTCATCCTGGTGAGAACCAAACTGGGGCACTCCCCAGTTCAGCATATGGGTTCGCACAGGCCGGGGCCGGGATTCGATCCTCGGTCCTCAGGGCTGCAAAGTGAGCACTTAACCCACTGAGCCACCCGACTCCCCCATTTGAGGGAATTAAAGCTCAGAGAATTTGAGTAATTTGCTCAAATGACAGTAATCTCAGTCTCACATTCTATACAGAGTTCTTCAGAGAAACAGAACTAATGAGAACCAGTGGATATGTTGTGTTGTGTGTGTGTGTGTGTGTGTGTGTGTGTGGAGACAGAGACAGAGAAAGAGAGAGCGTGGTTTGTTTTTTTTTAAGAAATTGATTCACACTCTCACAGGGGATAGCCAGGCCTAAATTCTGCAGAGTAGGGCAACAGGATGGAGACTCAAGGAAAGAAACCCAGGGAAGACTTGCTGTAGCTTGAGTCCAAAACCAGTCTATAGGTAGAATTCTCTCTTGCTCAAGAGACATAGTCTTTTTCTCTAAATGATGTCAACTGATTGAATGAGACCCACCTACATTATCTAGGGTAAGCTCTTTTACTTGAAGTTTACTAATTTTAATGTTAGTCTCAACTGGTAGTTGGCCAAATATCTTAGGGCCTAGCCAAACTGACATATAAAATTAACCATCACATATGGTTAATATGATTTCAAATCCCATGGATCATCTACTGTCTCATATCATAAAATATAATTTTACTAATTTTCCACAAGTATCTGTTTCAAGCAATTCACCAATATATTGACAAAGAATTTAGTATGTTGACTCCCTAGAGAAGGAGTGACATATACTCAGTGGAAGAGACAGTAGAGAAAAGGTCATGGAATAAAGTATTGGATTCACACAGATTTTGATTTCAAATCCCAGTCTCTATTATATTTTGCATGTGCCTGAGCAAATTGTATAACTTCTTTCTCAAGTTTCTTCATTCATAAAATGATACATAATACCTAGTTCACAGAACTGTGATAGGATTAAGTATAGCGATCATTATAAAGCTCTTAATACAGATGTAGAACAATAAATGCTAATTGTTTTTCTTAACATTAACAGCTATTCATATCCATATTAATAGAATAAGATGAGGCCTTACTTGTGCCACAGTAGACAATAACTTCTGTAGTAGTTGGGTAAATACACACTGTCCTTGATTTTTCTATTAGAGTTATAAAAAAAACTACTGAAATAATAATAATTTTAATAAGCTTTTTTTTTCATTGTTTTTGACAGAGAAAGAGAGAGAGAGAGAGAGAGAGAGAGAGAGATACAGAGACAGAGAGAGAACTGAACTGAAGGAACTCCCCAGTTCAGCATATGGGTCCACAAGGGCCGGGGCTGGGATTCAATCCTTGGTCCCCGGCGCTGCAAAGTGAGTGCCTAACCCACTGAGCCATCCTGGCTTCCCCTAATAAGCTTTTAAGAATAAAAGAAAAACAAAGGAAGCAAAAGGACCAAATAAACAAAACAGAGTATTAAAAAGATGCTAATCCTCTGTTCCATGGGTTACTGTCAAGCCATTTTATTTACCAATCTCCAGCATAATGAAAAGAAATTTAAAGTAAGTTTTTCAGAAAGCCAAATAGTTCAATTAAAAGACAGTATTTTATTTTGCAATTACGTCCTTCCTATATTTCTTATGTTAACAATACCCATATCCTTTCAAAATAATATTTTGTAATAGCATTTAGTAAGTTTTTTTATTCCTTGTCTTTTCTTTCTATGACTTTTGGAGGCAAAATACAAAATTGACAAACTTACATCACACATTATTTTTCCTTTAATTTTAATATTTTGTGAATTTAAAAGCCTAAACCATGACTCTAAGGTATGGCAGTAGAGTTTTCGGTCAGAAGATTCTGTGATGTGTGATTGCACAAAGAGAAATAATGAGAACACTAGATATTCCTGCCATGGAAAATAAGTAATACCAATTATCTGAAGGAATATATGAGGGCTGTCAGAGGAAAAAAATCAAGACATTGTCATTATAATGAGAATGGTTACATGACTGGGTAACTTCCAAACAGCCCACATATAAAGGGTGTCCCAAAATTCACGCAAGAAGTAATTTTGATAGAAAACACAGGTTTATAATTAAAAATTGTAAATTTTCATTGCTCAGCAATGAAAACACATTGTTCTTTTGTGTAGTGCTCCATTTTTAATAACCCTGAACTGTCAGCTGTCATGCTGTCTTTTCTTTTTGTTGTTGGCAACACTTTACCGCACAAATGACGCAAAATTCAAATCTTGCATGAATTTTGGGACACCCTTTATGTATGTATGTTAGAGTAAAAAGATAATCTGTAGCATATATAGAAAACCTCCGTGACTAATTCACACTCTATGTTACATAATTAAATGCATTAGAATTTTCAGGCGTGTTAAAGATGAAGCTTGTGCTGAAGGATCTCCCTGCACTCAAATTTAAAAAAATGTTGAGATAAGAATCAAATGAATTTGCTCATATGTGGGATATAAAGCAAAGAAAGAAACAAACCTCACTGCCATAGACAACAGAAGAATGGTTACCAGAGGGGATAGGGGATGAAGACAGATTGAAGAGAGTAATGGGGTCAAATAGATGGTGATGGAAGCAGACTAAAATTTGGGTGATGAACACATGACGCAATATACAGATGATACAGTAATGTACTATATGTACACTTGAAATTTATGGACAAATATGTGCCACAAAAACTCAAACAAATGCCAGTGAAGCTACAGCAGTACAGATTTGACCAACAATCTCACTGTATAATATAAAGCTGAGCACTATACAAGTATACTGACATAAGAGAAAGCTTGCCATGAAGACAACAATTTTGAATTAATGTTTAGCTAATAACAGAGACTCAAAACATATATAGAAAAGCTGTGAAACATTAAGAACAGATGGGAAAATCCATAATTATGGGGGTAGAAATTTTAACTAATATCTCAGTTACTGATTGCTCAAACTGACCAAATAATTAGTAAAATTGAACAAGTGTGATCTGATGGTCATATCTATTATCCTGCATTTAATATATCAGAAGATTACTTTTCTTTAAAAGAAAAAACTGGGTTGTTTACAAAAAAGTGACTAGGTGCCAAAATATATTGCAAATATCAATGAATGACAGCAAAGCAACATCATGCACATGATGCTATCTGACCACAATAAAATAAAATGCAAAATCAATAAAACACATTATACTTGTCTGTATATAAAGAATTTAGAACACATATCAAACACCAACACAATGTTTTATAGAAAACATTTACATGAATATATGTGTAACATTTTTATGTGTGTGACTCATATTTGAAGAAAGTCTAGCAAAATCGAACATCTACCTAATATGTCATATTATAGAACATCTAAAGTTTTACTAAATGTTTCTATGCTTTTCCTATTAAGAAAGATAAAGCAAGGAGAAAAATAAAAGAAATTTAATTATTTCAAAGGAGGTAAGAAAAATGGTCCCCCCCCCAAAGGCATATATGCAATGATTAGTTTATACATAGATTGCTGACTTAATATTTAACCTATCATCAGAACTGAAAGTATCAATCAGAACCTAGAGGGCTACTGATCTGTTATATAAAACAGATTCCTCTATTTAGTAAATAAATTAATTATCTGCATTTAAAATCCTTTAAAATTTTTATATTTCAATATCTGTTTGGGGTTGGGGTAAGCTGCAGTTTCCTGATGTTAATATAAAGTCTAAGAAAAAAGTTCATTCTATACCAATTTCTATATCCAGATATCCACACAGAAAAATCACCATTATCTCAATTCATTTTCATTTATTTTAAAATAGCCTTTTCAAAGGGTACTGTAAAAGATATTTTAAAGTTTCTAAATATAATATGTCTATTGGTTCCTCTTTGCCTCCATACTTAGCTCCTGGCTAGAAGTAATATTAGGTTGGTGCAAACATAATTGCAGTTTTTGCATTGTTGAAATTTGCTATTTGATATTGGAATACATCTTAAATAAATGTGGTCATGTTATACATCATTTTAATATGTATTTCTTGATTTATGTTTTTTTCTAATGACATATTACTTGCTGTTTATTTTATATTTACTTTAGACTATGGAAATTATATAGACAATAAGCAAATTCACGCAATTTTCTTATTCGAATTCAAAATGGTTGTAAAGCAGTGGGTGACAACTCACAACATCAATAAGGCATTTGACCCAGTAATTGCTAACAAATGGATAGTGCAGTCGTGGTTTAAGAAGTTTTGGAAAATTGATGAGAGCCCTGAAGCTGAGGAATGTAGTGTCTGGCCATTGAAAGTTGACAAAAGCCAACTGAGAACAACCATCTAAGATGATCCTCTTATCACTACAGGAAAAATTGCTGAAGTTCTCAATGTCAATGGGACATTTGGCATTTTAAGCAAATCGTAAAGATGAAAAAGCTCAATAAGTGGGTGCCTCATGAGCTGATGAAAAATCTAAAATATTGTTGTTTTGAAGTGTTGCCTTCTCTTATTCTATGCAACAACAATGAACCATTTCTTGATTTGATTGTGATGTGTGACAAAATGTGGATTTTATATGATGACCAATGATGACCAGGTCAGTGATTTGGACTGAGGAAAAGCTCCAAAGCACTTCCCAAAACCAAACTTGCACCAAAAAAAGGTTTGGTGGTTACTGTTTGGTGGTCTGCTGCTGGTCTGATCCACTACAGTTTTCTGAATCCCAGCAAAATCATTCCATCTGAAAAATACACTCAGGAAACCAATCAGAGGCACCAAACCTGCAACACCTGCAGCAGACATTGGTTAACAGTAAGGTCCCAATTCTTCTCCACAACAACATCCGACCTCATTTCGCACAAACAATGCTTCAAAAGTTGAACAAATTAGGCTACAAAATTTTGCCTCATCTGCCATATCCGCATGCCCTCTTACTAACCAACTACCACTACTTCATGCACCTCGACAACTTTATGCAGGGAAAATGCTCCCACAACAAGCAGGATGCAGAAAATGCTTTCCAAGTGTCAAATTCTGACACATGGATTTTTATGCTACAGGTATACACAAACTTATCTGCCATTGGCAAAAATGTGTTGATTGTAATGGTTCCTATTTTAATTAATAAAGATGCATTTGAACCTAATTATTATATAATGATTTAAAATGCACAGCTTGAAACCACAATTACTTTAGCACCAAACTAATAAATCAACCACAGAATAAAAATATTACTTAATATCTGATGACTTAAGGAACTCATGGGCACAATGTTTAATATAAAAATAGAAAATTAAAAATATAAAATAAAAAAATAAGGATAGAAAATAATTATTTGAACAAATCATTTTTTTACTGAAAAATTAACACTTGAGAAGGATGAAAGCCTGAACTCAAGAGTGTTTTCTCTGTAAATTGTGAGCAGGTTATTCAGCCCATCTCTGACAAAAATTTCTAACTTCTATTTAATTATGAATTTCATAACCTTTAGATAAATGACTTAGTGTAATGAAAAAGAGATAATATCTTGCTTTTCAAAGAGCACTTTTTCATTCTATGACCTGAAAGTGCAAAACAAAATCCTTTACCAATTTCTATACTATACAGAGAGATTAATACACTTGATAATTTATAAAAAACACAAAGTTTACATCAAATTCAATGGCTTCACAGTATAACTACTTAGAACTGAAATAATATAAACTCAAGATAAATACTTTTTTCTTAGATAACAATTTAGGTAACATTATTAAAATTACATAAGAGTTTCTTTATTCTAGGAAATGAAAATAGCATTGGGTTATATACTGGTTACATGTAGATTACCTACACATGGTGTTTAAAGGCATTTTCTGAATACTGTAGTAGAATTAGTGAATGGCAGCAACATCCATCCCAGGAATTCTAGAAAAACTGAAATCATCTCTTACTTAGCACCAATATTATTTTGGCCATCAAGTACAATTCTACCTTCTTTTTTTTTTTTTTAATTCTACCTTCTAAATGTTGCTTTACTTATAACTTTATCACTATCCTTTCTTAGTTCTCACTCCTAGACCACTAAATAATCTCCTAACTTATCCTCCAGTTTGTCAACAATTTGCAGCTCAAATCACCTAATCTTCACGTATCACTTTAGTGATATCTCCCGTATCACTTTAGTGATATCTCCAAAGAACTCATATTATTATGTTACTTCCTGACTACAACACATGAATGTCCTCACTCCATGTAAAGAATAAATCCCCAAATATTTGGTGCAATAAATCCTTCAATAATTTTCTGAACATCTTGTCTAGCCTCACTTTTCATCACATTAACATCACACTCTGTTTTAGGCCCACATAAATATTTGCCATACCCCAAATGCATCGTATTTTCTTATGAACTTCAGCCCTATGTACTCTACTCTCTTAATTCCTACTGCCTATGTATGTGGAGATCTCAGCATACACAGGCCCAACTGTGAAACTATCTCTGATCCTCACTTTACTTGCACATAGTGAAAAGTGAGCCCTTTTGACCTTTGTTAGTATCTTCAGCATAATTCTAGCACTGCTCTTCTACTCACAAAATTGTGCTCTGATGGTCTAATTTTCTTGTTCTTTCAGAACACAATGAATAACTTGTCCTACAGGTCTTATTTTTCCAGCATTTAGGACAGTACCCACCATATTCTAGCTACTCAAGAAATGTTAAACAAATATAGAAAGAAGGAATGGAAAGAATTTAATGACTGGTACATCCATATATTTAAACACTTTAAATTGAAAAATAATAATAATTCATATTTTCTTTTTGATCCTACCAAATTTAAATCTTTAAATTTTTATAGCTGTATTTCAGCTTGAATTTTTTGAGCATACTGTTGTGCTTTTATCTTTAATTTTATGAAATTAGTTACTTCATCCCATAGCCTACTTAATTTTATCTTTTCTGATTTGAGTTAACTTGTCTTCCCAAAACTACCATTTAAAATTTATTCCCATTTAAAGAGAAATGCCTGAACTTATAAAAATTAACTGAATATATGTTTATACACAGTTGCACACTAGCTAAAATTTTCCCCCCAAAGTCTATAGCTATTATGTTCTTGTTTTAATCATTCCATATAAATATTTTTTTAAGTTTTGATTTTGTTGCTGTTTATTTGTTTCTTTAATCTGGTGCTTCTTAGATACTTTTTGGATATTTATAAACTCTATACTGAAAAATATACATATTCTACTAAATAGCAAACAAACAAACAAAACACCTGAATTGGAGATTATTTTAATTCTCTAGCAATCTTATGTGATTTTATTTTGAAGAACTTTATTTTGAAGAACTTGAAGTCAAGACAAGTAAATTCACAGCACAATGTAAAGTTATGACACTCTCATATTAAAGATGAGAAAACAGTCCAGTGGAATTTTAGAAATATCTTCAAAATTTAGACTCAAACTACTCACCCACCACTCCTAAACTTGACTTTCTAAAACCCAACCATGACTAATTTTCCTCCCACTTTAAGCTTGATAAAAAGCAAACAAACAACAAATCAATAGTAGTTAATCTGTACCCTAAAGATCCCTAAAATAGTTTCCCTAGATTAGAGATTACATTGAAATTCACAGAGAATTCACTAACTCAACAAATACTGAGCATCTTCTGAGTGAAAAGACTCTGCTAGGCACTGAAAATCAGAGTGTGTCATAATTGAATGTGTCATAATAACTATTTTCAAAACTCATACTTAACAAACCATAGTTAGTTCATAAACTCAAAGGACCATAGAGGTCTGCCAGGAAATACAAACAAGTAAAGCAAAACAGATACAGGATAAAGTACTAGATTAGCATTATGATAAATTTTATGGATATTTGTGGGGATATAACAGGCAGTGGTATGGGCTTTTGTGAACTGGAGAATATGTGTTTTTTATAAGGACGGAAATCACTGAGAGGCTACCAGTTGTTGCTTTGAAGAAATAGGAGCCCAGAGCTGCTTGATAACCCAATTTTCAGAAATGTCAGAAACCATGATTTTTCGTAAGAAATCACTTAGGGTTCAAATATTAATAATAAATTATACCACTCTAAAAACAAAACAAAACATTGTGGGGACTAGTATAGTACAACTCAAGGAAATACCCCCGTTGACAGGTTCTAACTTGAAGGCCACCAGATCAAAACTTTTGGGTTAAACCTTAGTCTTAGATGATAACATAAACCTTATTAGTTATAGTTCCTTTCAATACCCCATCAAAATGAGTTTTAGAACTAAATAGATTCTACTGAAGTTGAACCAAGACAGACAAGGAAAATAAACTTGACTACATCAGAGAATGGGTGATGGGTTTCAACTTAGCTATGAGTTCAATGCTCATGCCTCATTCCATGCCTCCCTCATCTTATTATTTATGATAGTTGCTAGTCAGCCTTCTTTTTCCTCCATCTTAAATGTGTTATATTTATTTTCGCTATAGGAAATATGAATAAACATGAAAATGCCATTTATGATGAGAATACAAATCAGTAACATGTGAAATATTTTATGACAATAATAGAGTACATTTTCTGAAGGAGTCTGATATAAACTGAGTACTCAGTACACATAAGTAATCTGTGTCACCTCTCAGTTTGGCAAAATGTATGTAAATAATTTTTTTTTTTCAAAATTTAACAGCAAATACTCCTTGATATATTATAATGTATTATCATTCTGATCCTGAGGCAAATTTTAGGAACTGTTTACTCTTCCCCTTTGATAATGTTCACTTAATGCTTTGTCTCTTTATAATAAATTAACTTGGGGAAAACAAAATCTCTCACAATCTAAAATATTATTATCATTCATATACATACACTATGTATGTATCTTATATTATTAATAAAATATGCATACAATGGAGTTAAGAATCTCAGGTAACACTTAAGACTTCTTGCTTAAGTTATCACTTATCCCCAGATTTTCTGTTGGCTAATAGCCTCTTAGTAGTTGTAAATCACCAAAAGATGTGAAATTTAATGTAGTATTGGGAGAGATAACTGACTCAATACAACTTAGATTCCTAACATTAAGAGATTATTACATCACTAGTCAATTAAATGTGAGATAGAGACAAAACAAAAAAATGCAGCAGGAAAAAAAAAAGTCTTAAAATACACTTTTCAAAGTAAAAGGTATAAATACAATTGTCATACAGATATACAATGAACATGTATTAAAAACTTTAATTAGCATGTTAATTAATGAAGCAATTAAAATATGTTACAGTGGTTTCAAAAGAAAATTCAAAGTAACATATATTCATAGTCATATAAACTTTCAAATGGATGCAAAACTGGTAATCCTTATCTTCAATGATATAACCAATTGTAGTCCACAGAAAATAATTACATTACTACTGGGTTTCAATAACTTCTACCTCTGTAAAGTTGTAAAATCTCCTTTTCAAAGGCAAGCAAGAAAAGGTGGAGATAACTTAGAAGGATGCCCTAGCCTGAAATGCACTAATATTACTTAAGTCTTCATAATTTTTCCTTATAATATTAAGACACATTTGCTTATTATTTAGAACTAGGTCAAACATTAGCCCTGAAGATTCAATGCCTAATATTACATTACACACATTCTCAGGAAACAGATCAGCTCTAGAAATTTTATTTATTAACTTCAAACTCTTGATTTAGCTCACTGAAAAGTTATGATCTCAGAAAACATTTGGAAGAAACAGAGTATCTAACCAGGAAAGACAGAATCAATCTTCACTCATTAATCTTCACTCATTAGTACAGATATTTTATGCTTTCAAATAAATATAGAAATGAATAAATCTGGTCACTGATCATTTGATCACAGTAGACAACAAAATTAGCAAAGATAAACTTAACCTACTGGAGTTTAAAACAACAATAAACCTCAGGTTAGAATATTTGCTCTGGAATGCATCCTCTACGGCCAAGCTTGTCCAACCCATGGCCAGAGGGCCACATGTGGCCCAGGATAGTTTTGAATGCAGCCCAACTCAAATTTGTAACCTTCCTTAAAACATATTTTTGCTACTTGTTTTTTTTTTTTTTTAGCTCATCAGCTATTGTTAGTTTTAGTGTATTTTATGTGTGGCTGAAGACAATTCTTGTTCTTCCAAAGTGGCCCAGGGAAGCCAAAAGGTTGGACACCCCTGCTCTATGTAAACATGGACAGTTTAATCCTTTTTTAAAAAGATTTATTCTTATTTTTTTTGGCAGAGAGAGAGAGAGAGAGAGAGAGAGACAGAGAGAGAGAGATGGAAACAGAGACAAGGGGGAGGGCCCACAGCAGACTCCATAGTTGCAGATCACTAGTTTTCTATAGGTGGGCTTGGGGCTGCACAGGGCAGAAACTGGCCAAGGGTCCCCCACATAGGACGCTTACTCCAGTGAGATCCAAACTAGGGCATACCCCAGTTCAGCACATGGGTTTGCACAGGCTAGGGCCTTGACTTGATAGTTGGATCCTGGGGCTGCAACGCAAGTGCTCAACCCGCTGAGTCACCCTGGCATCGAGTTTAATCCTTTAACCTCTTTTTGCGTGTGTTTCTTTATTCCAAGTAGTAATAATATCACTCTTTCATGGTTATTGTAAGGATAAAATTAAAAGTTCATGCATAATAGTCTTAAGCGATATGTATAACAAGGTGCATCTACTTATTACTTGGTGAAGGACCTTTTTGGATGTTTCTCAGAGAATTAGCTGGAAAGCTGATTCTAGAGATGTTGATCTAAATAAGGCACATCCCTGCCCCAGAAGATTTCACAATATAGAACGTCGATATTTTGTCTGAGTTCTAATCAATCCAAATAAAAAGATTTTCAAACTCTCTACCTAGGGAGATAATAGAATGTAAACTCTGAAATTTTATTCCTAAATTATTATAATGAATTTAAAATTGAATGTTTGAGTAAACAAAGCTCCAAGGCACTTAATATTTTTGGAAATATTAGGATAATAATTACTACAGAACTATAAAAAAAACTATATCAGATATTCATACTATATTTTAAACACACAAAACCTAGCTTTTGAGTTTTGCCGTTATTCCTAAATCCATCAAATTATATCAATTTTAATGAAATTCTTGCTTGGTATATATACCATCTTACACCACTGGCAACTGCAAAGAAAGTGGAAACAAATCATGGTTTCATAAAAACAAAATATTTAGTGAATATTGTTTCTGGATTTAGCTTTATACTTGGCACTGTGAAGTAAGACTTTAGTATTAAAGTCTCTTCTCTTAGGAAATTTACCATCTTCCTCGGAAGTCAAGTGACATATGAGATAGAAAACAAGTCAGTAAGTGAACAAATGCCAGAATGAGTGGTATAAATAAGGAGTCAAGCCATGCCAGAAAAGGTCTTCAGTTAAATATCTTGCCTAAACTATTGTCAAAACCAGCAGAAATATTTACCAGTTGCCAGGAATTTACAGGAATGATTAATTATATATTTTCCCATATACTGAATAGAGAAGATGGGGGTATAAAAATAAGTTCCTCTCAAGAACTGGGAAATAAGTAAGGCCATCGGCTGAGGTTTAACTATAAAAATCAATAGATAATGGATCAATAAACATTTTTAAAGCTCTCAGAGAAAATTAACTGAAAAGTACCATACATATTACAAGAATGTGTAAAGGGGGTGGAAGGGAATGGCTATTCAACATTGGAAGACAGAAAAAAGAGAGCAGCAAAGGCACAAAATTAGCAGTGTTCCTCTAAACACCTACAGGGAGACTTAATTCACACACCAACTATTCAGTTCCCTGAGGCAAAACAGCACCATTTGTGAAGGTGGATGTATTAGATTACTTCCTCCTAAATTCGTCAGACAGTAAAATTATGTAACTAACATCTTTGCTCTAATTTCCCACCTAAGAGAAAGCTTTGCATTACCACAGAGCTTCTCTTCTGGTAGCTTCCCAAGAATGGAAGGAAAATGCCAGAAAAAGAATGTATCCTGTCCCTTTTTAATTGTGTTTCTCACAGTAACAGTAATTATAACAGGAATACTTACGAGTAGTTACTATGTGCCAGACACTGTTCTAAGAGCTTTAACTGAATTAACTATAAACCATCACAGCCCTATGAACAATGTGCCAGGTCATTATCCTCATTTTTCAGATAAGGAAAGTGAGGCACAGTGGAGAAACGGGTAATTGCTCAAGATCAATTGTACAATCAGTAAGCCACTGAGATAGGATTTGAATCCAGGCAGTCTAACACTTAAGTCTTTGATTTTTCTGAAATACTATACTACACTGCTTCTCACAGAAACGTATTCATTGACATCACAATTTATACAAAATACCTCTTTATTAATTGAAATTATATAATTTACACAAAATATTTCTGTGAGTTTGGTAAGCATACATCAGTATCTCTGAATCCTCCATCAGTTCTAGTTCTTATGAAGATTAAATTTCTACACTTTCAATGCTACGTCTAGATTGTTTTTAAAGGATCACTTTTTGGGGTGTCCAGTCATACTGCTCCATGTGGAAACTGACTTACACATGAGCTTCCTTCTTACTTTCCTATACACATACACTCTATAAAGTTCCATATATTCACATTTATTTCTATAAAATATACACAAAACATAACATTTCGCATCTCTGAAATCAGAAAATATATATTTTCAAATGAACAGATTTAGTAACAGAAATGTCAATGGGTTTTAGAAGAAACTGCTTCCTAAAATAAACAGATGGTATACACAATAATATATTATAAATTATCATTAGATTTTTGTGTGTGTGAAAATCGGACCAAATAAAAACTGACATATTACCCATAATGAACCATTTCTAAATATAATAGCTAAATGATAGTCATTGTTTTTCTGTTTCCTTAGCAGTGAAATATATCAGTCTTATACCACATTATGAATTAGTACTTTTTTGTTAAGTTCTTCTTTTTTCTTTTACAACAATATAGGTTTTTTAGAAAAGGCCCTAGAATATAACTCTTTTACATTACCTAAAGAACATATGCTTTTTCACATGGCCAATATTAAAAAAACCTTTCCTTCACACAATTGTTCTTCACAGATTCTTTTTATTTTTGAAATGTCACACATTCTTATGTCTATTTCCTTAAAAAAAAAAAAATGCCATGCAGTACTTGGCAGTAGTCAAACACCAGCTCCCCATTTGTTTTCATGAAAGTGCACAGTCTGGGTAGAAAAATCAAACATCAGGAGGCAGGTGATATTCTTCCCACCACTCACTGAGTTCCTCATGTGAAAAGGACATGGCACAAGGTTGGACACCCACTATCAGAGGCTCAATAACAGATGGACTGACTAAGAATTAGTGCTGCTGCCAAAATCTGGAAATGTCAACATAAAATAAAATAAAACACATAGGTTGAGGAAAATGGGAAAACATATGTGTGAACATGAGAACCTGAAATTGAAATTAATGTTGAAGAAAGAGATTAAAAAGTTGTTTTCAATTGCTGTAAGAACTTAGTTCACATGTGAATGTTTAAACAAAAAGAATGAACAGGTTGGCTTTTTTTTTGGTGGTCTGTGTTAAATATCTGTCATAGCTTTTTTCTGTTTATTCAGGAAGCTTGTACTAAGAAGCAAATATAAAGATCTGGGCCATTACATAGGTTGTGGTAAAAAAATTACAGCGTAGGTCACATGTATCTGAGAGATACATTCATCACTAGTATGTGCTGAAATATGAAAAAAATATTTTAAAACACTGCAAATAAAATATGATTTTAAATTTATTTTCAGTTACAATCAAGAAATTATTAAACAAATAAGTATAAAAATATAAAGAATAAGACTTTTTCTTAGCAAATTAACAGAAAGATAGATATTGCAAAAAAATAAATAAATAAAATACAACCCCAAAATGTCTTTAACATTAATTAACTGGAATCTTCAGTAGATGGCTCTGCAAAATGTAACAATCATTAGAAACAATATTGCTATGCTCAAGGCACAAACATTTTTCACAACCCTTGCAAAAATATTTTGATAAGTGATTCACTTTGGATGCATAGTATATAACACATCTTTTAACATCTTATAACAGGTGTTAATAACCAAACTGATGGCTTAAACATTATGGCTTAATATTAGTTATGCACAAACGCACAAGTTATGACCTTGAATCTATGCACTCAATATATGTAATAATATTGAAAAAAAAAAAGTGTTTGTATCTCTCAGATCAGCTGTGACCTCTGCAGAGTTAAAGATTGTGTCTTTTGATCTCTCTTTAAAGGAAGGTTACTGTTCAGATAACTGGCAGAGGTAGGAGAGGGTAGAGATGTAGAATTAGATGATATTGGAGAAATAGATCTATTATGGAGGACCTCACGTGACAGGTTCATAAATATGAAAGTCATCCTTAAAAAAGAATGTAAAGTATATCTGAACGTAAATATTAAGAAAATTATTTTGAGTGTTAAATAGGGTAGATTGAAATGAAAAGTACAGAGGCCGGGTCCTGGCTTAAATGCAAAATAAGTTAGATAGTGGGAGGTTGGCAAAAACTGCATATCGACTTTCCTTTTAGGCTGCAAGAAGCTTTTAACAGCAATCTTAAAACACAGAGCAAAGCCCAGGGCACCTTCTGTGCTCTACTTATTGCCTTAAACCATGTTAGGAATAAAGCCCTCATTTGAGAATGACTTAAGAGTGGGTAAATGCTCTTCCTTTCGTGAATAAACTTTGGCTTTATGAAAGTCTAAAGGAGAACAAAAAAGGTAAAAATCTTTCAGAAGACTTAGAGGAAAAATACACCTCTAAAAACAAATCATTAAAAAATAAGAAATAAACAAGATAATTTGGCAATTTAAAAATAATGCTTAAAATGCTTTTCATGAAGTAGAAGGGGAAGATCTGGAGATAAAACATCTTGTATAAGGTAATGGAGATGGGTGAGGAAAAATAGAATTGAAATTAACTATTAACAGTTATAGAACTAAACTCTTATTTCTATTATGTCACAAAAGAGATTATAAACACTATAATATAAAAAGAACTTTACCAGAATGCAGCTGAGTAGGACAAAGAAAGAAAAATGACGATGGACAATGAAAGAACACAAAATGAAAGAACTGTAAATACTTCAGAGCAAGTTTGTCCATCCTGTGGCCTGCAGCCTCATGAGGCCCAGGACAGCTTTGAATGCAACCCCACACAAATTCATGAACTTTCTTAAAACATTATGAGATTTTTTTGCAGATTTTTTAAAACTCATCAGTTATCATTAATGTTAGTATATTTTATGTGTGGCCCAAGGCAATTCTTTTTCCAGTGTGGCCCACAGAAAAATCCCCATTAGGAAATGGGTTGCACAGCAGGAGGTGAATGGCAGGCAAACAAGCGAAGCTTCCTGTATTTACAACTGCTCACCATTGCTCACATTACCACCTGAACTCAGCCTCCTGTCAGATCAGCAGCAGCATTAATCTAATTGTATTGATTATTTCATTATATATTACAAGGTAATAATACAAATATAGTGCACAATAAATATAATGTGCTTGAATCATTCCCAAACCATCTGCGTACCCTTGTCTATAGAAAAATTATCTTCTACAAAACTGGTCCTTGGTGCCAAAAAAGATTGGGGACTCCTGCTCTAAAGAATGAAATCAGAAAAACTAGAAGAGGAGCAATGATCAGAGACACATTTGCCAATATCTTTCCAGAGCAAGAAAAGGATCAGATTATGCAGATTGGTTCACTAAACTACAAGAAAAATCAATGCAAAGAGCTATAACTAGATTTGTTATTTTTAAATTATTATTACAGCATCCTTTTCTTGAGGAGATATTATAATACTTATTACATTTACTGCCACAAAATCAGTTTACTCTTTTACATCACTACAGCCATTAAAAAACAAACTATAAACAACCTAGTGAGAGTCCTTATAAGATGACAGGGAACTACATCATAAATATATAAAAAATCATGACATAATGTTAACTATAAGATTTTCATGAAAAAATTCTTTCTGGACAGTCCTTGTACATACAATGGAATATTACTGAGCCAAAAATAGAATGAAATTTAAACATCTGAAACAATATGAACAAACCTAGAGGTTATTGTGCAAGTGGATTAAGTCACATTGAGAAAGACAAATGCCATATGGTTTTATTTATATGTGGAATCTAAAGAATAAATAAGCAAACAAAACAGAAACAACCTTCATAGATACAAATAACATTCTGAGGGTTGCCAGATGGGAGGGAGGTTGGAAGGTGGGTGGAAAAGAGGAAGGAAATTAAGAAGTACAAATTGGTAGTTACAAAATAGCCATGGGGATGCAAAGCATAGCATAAGGAATATAGTTAATATAGTAATAACTATGTATGGTGTCAGTGAGTAAGGGATTTATTGGGGTTTTCCGTTTGTAAGTTATATGCCTCTAATCACTGTGTTGTACACCTGAATCTAATATAATATTGTATGTCAACTATTATAGAAAAAGAAAACAAATAAATCAATAATACAAAGCTGAAAATATAACATAGGAGAACCAGTGTCTCATTTTTGCTATATAAACATAATTTCTGTGCACGAAGCATTAAGTGGCCTTTATTACTCTATATTTCTATGAAGCAATCTGTTGTTTTCTTACATAGATCCCAAATCTCAATTTCTACAGAATATATTATGGCTAGAAAATCAGATTATGGGGCAAAGACTGAAGCATCAGTAAAAGAAATTTGCATACCATAAAGATGTAATATCTTAATTCAAAAGAGGCAGAGGGAAGAAGCACTTGAGAGTGACTTAGAGCATTTCAAAACCACTATCAGTCAAATATGCTTTTGAGTCTCTCAAAGGTAAAGGGAAAAGAATCTAAGAGGAAAGAGAATATAGAAGTATTAGTTTCAGGTTTTCTTTTAAGTGAGATGAACTGGAACTTTTAAATTAGACAACTTAAAACTGCCTAGATAATGATAATGCATCCTAATTAATTATTCACAAACTGGGAAGCATTAGCATAGCCCTTGACACAAAAATTAATATTAAATAAATGGCACACATCCAAAGAAGGCCTTTAAATTACTCAGATACAGTTTGATCCCTAAATGTTTATGTGACTTATTTCTTTGAAAGAAGTAAGAACCTTTTTTTTTTTAATCCATGTTTGGTGAATTGTTGCATTCAGTTACAATACATCCCATCTTCCATGGAGGTACAGAACTTGCTGACAGTGTATAACCTGAAAGTAACTTTTTTTCTAACTAATGGTGACCATGATACTGAGAAGAGCTAACAGAGTCTGAAATCAATGGCCAAAGAGTCCTAGATCTAAGTTGATTTTCCCATTTACTGCCAATGTGATCTTGGACATGTTATGTAAAGTTTATGGCCCTCAGTTTCTCATCTATATCATGAGATAAAAATACTAACAATTACTTAAATCTATATTGAGAATGAAATGAGCAAATGTACTGAAAAATCAAGCACACTATTAAAAGTTCAATAGATACTCCTGTCCTTTTTCCCTCTCTGTCTCTTCTCTTTTCTTTCTTCCCCTCTCCCACATGCATTTTCTGATATATTTACAAGACTATGAAATAAAAGCACATTTTGCTATATTTGGAACAAGAGCAGAGTACATAAAACAAGGTAAGATAATATATTTAAGAATAAGCCTAAGGTGTATAATATTTAGGGTGCTTTATTTTAAGTGCTTTGATCTATGACGTATGACAAAATTAAGTTCAAGAACTCATTCTGGAAAAATGCTACATACCTCACTGCTGAATATAACTAAGGTTCCCTTCAAAGTACTCCCCTTGGGAAGCTATGAACTGACATCAGTGCCTAGTAAACCTTTCAAAGTAATTTTGGAGTCCTTACAGAATGGTCATCAGAGCCATCATGATATTACCCTTGATGTCCTGAATGTCATCAAAATGTCTTCCTTAGCTAAGCTGTGGAAGCAACCAAAGTGTCCTTTGATAGATGACTGGATAAAGAAGTTGTGGTACATTTACACAATGGAATACTATTCAGCAATAAGAAAAAATGAGATACATCCATGTGTTACAACATGGATGGACCTTGAAACCATCAAATTAAGTGAAATAGTTCAGATTGAAAAATTCAAGAAACATATGACTTCACTTATATAAAACTGAAAGTAACAAAAAAACAAAAATTCATGAACACAGTCAATACTTTAGTGGCTACTTGAGAGTAAAGGGGGAGATGGATGGGAGAGAAGGGAGGGGGCCTCAAATATACGGTGATGGAAGCAGATCTGACCCTGGGTGGTGAGCACATAATACAATGCATAGACAATTTAATGGAGAATTGTACACCTGGAACCTGTGTAATTTTTTTCCAACCAATGTTACCCCAATAAATTTGACAATTAAAATAATGTCATCTTCTCAATATTTGAAAAAGTGTCATTGGGGGCCAGATTAGGTGAGTAGGTAGGGTAGGTGAGCAACAATGTTTTGAGTCTTGATTTAAACTGATGGAACTTTTTTGGTCATGGAGAATTGGCTGACTTCTATTGTGCACTTTGATTCTTTGTTTCAGAGTTGTATTGGTACACCTGTTTCATCACCAGTAATAATATGGTCCAAAACATCATCTTGCCTCCCAAAAAGGTCTTGGCAAACTTCAACTTTCCTTTGCTTTTGTTCATCGGTGAGCTCCTACAGGGCTACTTTTGCACATACCTTTCTCATGCCAAGATTTTCAGTTAAGATTTCTCTATTTCTCTGTTGACATTTACTTGGTCTGCTATGCTTCTCATAATCAGCCAACAATTTTGATGCACAATTTGATGAATTTTTGCAATGTTTTATCAGGTCTGCTTGTTACTGGCTGACCTGACATCCCTTGGCCAGTGACACTTTCTCTCCCTTCAGAATAACGTTTAAAATCAATTTTTGTGAACTGTCGTTTTCTTCATGGCATTATCCCCATAAACCCTAACATGTCCCTATTTTCACTTCCACTGTTGCCAAGTTTAACAAGAGATTTAATGTTTGTTCATTGCTGGAATTCAAGCTCTGACAGTCTTGCGAGGGCACACAAAAACGCACAGTAACAACAATGAACGCCACTCAGCAAGACACTGCCACATGTTGACACAAACACAGCTGTGAGACACTGATATACCAAGGTTATGAAACCTTACCGAGTTGTTTGCACAGTGCTACCAATGTAAACACATGGTAGTAAGTTCACGAACCTAATTGTCAGACCTTTTATACAAGGGCTGTCTGGAAAGTATCCAGCCATGTAACCATTCTCGTTATACTGACAGCGGCTGGTTTTATTTCCGGACCTTGTATTTTATCATATTTAATTTTCCTATAAAAAGTTAAAATACCAAATATAAAATCATTCTTTTTCATAAGAGAAAAATAAAATACATTTCATAAGACCTTTTAAAGAGTACAAGTAATCTCAGTTATGTATGGTATAAAGTTATTTATATTGATCTGTAAGCTTTCTAGGAAGATAAAATTACATAAGTTAAAATTTTTCATATAAAATAAATATTTTTGAATCATATATGCAAATATTCAGTTCTAAAAGCAAAGTGACTATGGTGAATGTAGATGGAAAACATGGCAATGCTATAGAATATCAAATATACCAGGATCTTGTTCTTCAGGACTAGCTAAATCTTCATTAAAAGCCCATATTGCTTAAAAATCACCACCAGTATTTTTGGAAAATTTTATTTTCTATAAACATGAATGACATATAATAGTAAGTAATGAATATCTGTTGAATGAATAAAACAAACCACTCATCTTTCCACATATTTAATATAAGATTCCATAATTTCTTTTAAAATAGAAATACCCATTTTACAGATTTATAGAGTAAAAAACACTTTAGATGTAGGTCTTTTTTTAAGCTGGCACAAAATAAACTGTTAAGTGGAAAAGGTTATAGCACATTTATTTGCCTTGTGTACGAGACACAATAGTTCTTAAGTGCCTCTAGCACAAATGAACTATCTGAAAGCCTGAATATATGGAATAAATGTGCATCTTATTTGTTTCCCCAAGAACTTTATGGACAAAATAGAAAGCCAACTTTGGATCTTACTGCACCCTTAGACACATTACCCTATTTGTAACTGTTTGGTATAAAATAAATATATGAAAAATGCACATATAAAATCTCAATATCACACATTTCAAAAACTGTTAACCACTATCTATTTTGACCTACAAAATTTACTATAAAAAAGTATGTCAATTTTTAAACATAAATTATTGATGGCATATAGTAAAATATATTTATAATTCCCAAAGCTATTAATTTATTCATTTTACAGGTTATAATGTAAAAGTATAGCTGCATGAGAAACACTATACTATAAAAGTTATTATTAAAAATGTAATATAGTGCTATTTACAGTATTATGACTCTTGACAACATGACAATACAGAAATAACTTGAAATAAACACCCAGAAGAAGTGCTTAAGACATTTAGAATTCAATAATCTATTGGTTTGCTCCATTTATCCTCACACTCTCCCACCTGAAATCCTTTTCACATAGCCAAGCACACAGCACTCGATTTGGAAATAAAAGAACCATATAATAGGGCATATCTTTCTTTTTTTCATCTGAAACTGATCACTATGTAAAGTACTAAATATTAATCCCTGAGTGCTTTAGCACAAAGACTGTGCCCATGAGTAGCAAGAGAAATGACTACATTTTCAGCAACAATGTCTTCACTTGGGAGAAAAAAAACAAGTTAGAGTATGTTGTATCTAGAAGCCATGATTAAGTACAGCTTAATGCTGTTTGAGGCCAAGCTTTAATAACAAATTAGCTAAAAACTAAGTAAACATGTCTTGTGCCAGAATGGCACATGTAGGGAGCTAAACTAATAACTCTCTAACTTATTAATGGCATTGACAGTAGACACAATGGTGCCTAGAAAATCTTACAGTTTCTCATTCTTGAAATTTCAATAACCATTCCTAGAAACTTTTTATTTTCTGGAATATACACCAAAGAAGATAGAAAAGCTGACTGTTGAGTAATTTCTGTGAGTGATTTACTTTAACCATTCTGTCACTCAGTGATCATTTATGCCCACTGGCCATAGACAAGTTACCATGTTAGGTGCTAGTGATACATATCAGATAAGAAAAGGCTCAACTCAGCTTTAAGAGCCTCTCAATTGGAGTAAGACTAACATTTAAAACTCTAGTACAATTTGATAGGTTCAACAATTGGAAGCTATACAGAGATCTTTTTATACAGCAGAGATACAAATAATCTTGTCTGAATTTGAAGGAAGCTCTATAGAGGATATACCTTTGATCTGAGCCTTGAAAAAATGCTAGGATTTTATCCAAATACAAAGGAAGAAGATACATCAGGCATGTATGATGGCATGAGCAATGGTATGGTCAAGTGAGAACACCTAGAATGATCTATGAACTATTAACTATCTTCTAAAAATAACTATAAAGAAGTCGTCACCCTTAATTTCTTTAGCCTCTTTCTCTTTTTGCCCTTTTGCTTTTATGCAACCTCAACCTACTCTCAGAGTAGCATAACAACTTTTCTGTTGGGCTGGGATTAAGATATGTGAGAAACACACTTCGGAGCAAACTTAAGGGGGTGTGAAAAAGTTCAGTTAGTCATACAGTATTTTTAAAAATCAAAATTAATGCAAAAAAACTCACAATGAATATAAAAATATTAAAGACAGGTGGTTACTATTCATTTGTTTTATGACCTTGCATTATTGTGCAATGTTAGAAGTCATTTCTTTTCTTTTTTTTTTTTTTATTATTTATTTTTGACAGAGAGGGATACAGAGACAGAGACAGAGAGAGAACTGAACTGGGGGAGCTCCCAGTTTAGCACATGGTTCCGCACAGGCTGGGGCCGGGACTCGATCCCTGGTCCCCAGCGCTGCAAAGTGAGCGCTCAACCCACTGAGCCATCCCGGCTTCCCCAGGAGTCATTTCAATCAGCTCTGAGGTTCCCAATCTGCAACAGCCCCTTCAGGTCCCTAACAGGCCCTGCAATGGCTGGGTTTATGAATACTGACAGTGGTGTCAAACACGTTGGGCAGTGCAGGGTTTTATACACACAGTCACTGTTAAAAATTTAATCTTTTATCACTTTTTTTCCAATTGGTTAAAAAAATCATATATATATTAAGTGTATACAGGTGGACACTTTTTTCTTTTTCTTCCGGACCTCATATGGCTCCAGAAGGCCTTACACTGCAGGGATCTATTCTCAGCTTTGCTTTTGACTTATAACATCTTGGAGGAGGCAGTTATCTCCTCTGATCTGCAAATCATACTTATAAATCAGAGATAACAGTTATCTGCTCAAACAGTGGAGTTACTGTGAGGGAAATATTTGAAAGGGCTTTGTAAACTTAATTTACAGCTCATACTATATCAATTTAACAATCTCTGATGAATTAAAATTCATAGACATGGCATAGGTATGTCCCAAACATCTATTTCATACCACACTATTAGAAATAGGAAAGTACAATCTTCCAATAGCAATCTGGTCCTTTTAGAATAAAAATGTACGTTTTTCTACCAGACAAAAAGGCTCTAAAGGTCCTTTACTTAAAAGTCCTTAAGCAGTTTCTCAAAGATCTTGAAATGTTTTAAAATCAGGGCATAAGTTACCATTTTAAATTTGGTTCCAAGTATTCTCCCTTCTTAGTTGCTAATATCCTGGATGCCCTATGGGGACAATTTCATATCCTCATTAACAAAATACTATTACAAGGAGAAAGAAAATGGCAAAATTAAGGAGTCTGAAAAAAACGCAAAGGCATTCTTAAAAGTCTTTGAAATCAGACCCTAAATGCACCTGTAATATCTTTTTTTTTTTTTTGGTAAGATTGATTTTATTGTTTGAGAAGGTGAGAGAGAGCGAGAGAAAGGGGGAGGGCCCAGAGCAGTCTCCGTAGTCATACATCATTAGTTGTGACATAATTTAGTTTCTTTCCACACAGGTGAATGTGTGGCTGTGCAGGGCAGAAATCAAACCTGGGGCCTCCCACATGGGAGGGCAGAACCTTCACCACTGAGCCATCCCAATGATTACCAGCTGCTCCGCAGTTCAGCATATGGGTTTGCATGAACTGGGACCATGATTCAATCCCTGAACCTCATAGTTTCAAGGCAAGCGCTCAACTTGTTATCCTATCCCAGCATCCTCAATATCTTCTATTTTTTAAGAATCATCAAACAATTAGATAAGAAATAAAAAGCTATGTCCAGAAATGAGTCAATGAGACTTCAAGAAATTCAATTCTCTCTCTCACACATATACACATACAAAAATGCTGACACTTATATCAGACCCACCAGGAAAAAAAAAAAGTCCCCTCAAAAAAAGATAATCACTAACATTAAGTGGGCTTAATATCAGATTTCATATAATCTTTTTAATAATTTTATTTACTTTACCTATACCCTTCTCAGGACTACCCTCACAAGCTTTTTTGTTATTGTACTTGATTAGCTACTTCTTCAATTCAGCTTCAACATTTATTATGTGGATGTTTGAATAGTATGGGTTTTACACTTTGATTTTTCTTACCTACTAAAATTGTGACCATTATCTTAAGACACGTAGTAGAACTGAGTTTTTGTTTTTTCCATCCATGCCCTTCACATTTGTCACCAACCCGTCACTCCTATTCCTCTTTTAATTAGGCTTGTATTTTCAGCATAAGAGTGTAACTATAACTAGTGTCTTAGGAGGCACTTTGAGTATCCCAAGTTGTAAATTCATTATTCTTTGAGCACTGGATATTTCGTCATTACTCCCTGACATTCCTCCTTCTTTTAATGCAAAAGCACAAGGCTCCTTTGGCTGCCTCTATATCCTGACTAATCTTTCACTTTCTATTTTTAACATTAGTTAGTTTCTCCAAGATTTAGTTTCTTTTTATCCTTTTCCTTTTTGTCTTAAGCCCCAATCTCTCCTGAATTCTAGATAGAAATATCCATTTTTATTTGATATAATTCCCTGCAGGCCTACTTATAACTTCTGATCACCATGCCCATATGAAAACTCTTTACTTATGGTGCTACAATTTTCCAAATTATACAGGCATAAAACACTGGCATCTATTTTGACTACTCTTTCCTTTATATCCCATACCCAATAATCTAGAGTCAAATCACGAAGTTTTAACACCTTTCACACTCCAGATGACTGAGAGATTGCTCAGCAACAATGAAACCAATCAGAAAGCATTGCTTAAGAACACCAATCCAAATCCTCACTAGCTATTTGACTTTAGCCAGGTTACTTACTAATCCAAAACTTATATTATGATATTACTTAATAGGTTATTGTAAAGATTAAACAAAATAAAATAACATTTGGAAGTTAGATACATGATAAATGGTATAATAATTATGCCATTTCTCTATATGTAACCTATTCTTCAAGTTTTACCTAAATATTCCTATCTATATACGTATATGCCAGCTTTGTCTTCTGCCTAGAATATCTTCCCATCACACACCACTTACGGTATATCCTATGCATCATCCAATGCTTACATCAAATATTCTTCTCATGGCCCCATTAAAACTTTACTAAAAAATTACCCTTTCATACTAGTGTCATCTTTTCTACTGTTAACCTATACAATGCTCTGTATGTCTGTTTAGCCACTTTTTGTCATTTATTTTTCAATTTTCATTTCTTCTATCCCTAGAAATATTTCTCCCCACAATATTTTCAAAATCCCTAAAATGTTCCTGCTACAATACTATTGCTCACCTAGACTGTTATTAATTTTACCACATACCTTCTCCTTTTATTTGAAATCATATTTAGTACAGCCCCAGATAAAATGATAAATTCCTTGAATAAACTGCATCATAACCTTATTCAAGATGCTTAATAAACTTTTGGTAAATATGTTTAATGTGAATACCTATAAATCGAGAATGAGTCCAATACAGTTAAGAAAAAAGTCAAAAGGAGCACCAAATGTATCCTATCTTACCCTCACCTGACAGATATTCAGAAAAGGACCATACTAAAAAAATAAACAAAATTTCTTCTATATTTTCACCTAAGAGCCAAGTTGTTTTCCACAAAATAAATCAGAGAAAAAAAAAGAATGACTAGATTTAACTTTTCCATAAGGATGATGGATTTTTTAATGTTAAAATTATACCATTCATTTCCTATTCAAGTACATACTGTTTTTTCTTAGCCAAGTCTCTGAGATACTAGAATTATCAATCTAATCCTGTGTATCTGCTATATTGCCCAATGCAGACCATATTGGTGACTTAATTATGTAAATTTGCTACTGTGCTTAGAAGCATCCATACTTATGTTTTATTGTCTAGTTATTATGTGGAATTTGAAAACTCTTGTTGAGGACTCAGTTTCAAATTTGCTTATTCAATTTGCATTATAAAAAATGCATTGAATGTTATACCACAAGTGACAATAAAATCCTTATTTGTCTAACGTCTTTGGTTAGTGTTTTACTTTTGTAAATGTTTCTGACATCTGATAATATACCAGTTGGTTTCTGATGGGCAGGTATAATAAAATTATTCTCAAATTAAGGATGCAATTCTCTTCCTCCTTATTATACACATCTTCAGATGCTGTAATACTCATTTAGATGCTCTATCAACAAGTTTTTAATATTTAGTTTCTTTTTTTAACCACTATCTGCAGGCCCATACTCATCCAGGATTCAGAAGCACTAGCCATAAAACCTTTGTCTCTGGTCCTGCCTTGTCCCTATAAATCACCTGCAATAACCTGACTTTTGCACTATTCCTTGTGAAACATCCATCAATAAAAACTGTTCAACAACTGGAAGCAAGTAAAAGCAATTACTACTTCTTCTTTCATAGTAGTGCTGGGGTGCATTATGATTAACTTTCTATTGACTAGGCTTTTTTACAATATTGTAGGGCTAGAGATAATCTTGTAGAAAATTAACATCAATTCAAGTGATATCTGGGAGTAATGCAAATGATTCACGTCTATAATATTATAAATAAATGTAGTCCAGGAGAGCTGCAATTGGTATTAGGCTGATAAAAAAGATAACTCCAAATATTACAAGGTACTGCTCTGTAGGATATTATCCAGACTTACATCTATTAGAAAAATTTTAGCATTCTTGACAGATTAAATTCTATCTTCCACAATCTCCTTTGAACCCAGTTTTGATATTTTATATTCACATAATCATTCATTAGTTTTTAACCTTAGACAAATGTTTATTTTATATTACATGAGAGCCATATATTTAATCCCTTAAAAATTACAATTCAGGAATCCAAAAATGTCATTTTTAATAATTTAAAAATCATAGTGTGAGCTAATACTACCCTACCCTTACTTTGTGCCAGGCTTATTCTGAGTATTGTCTCCAATTCATTAATTTTCTATCACCATTATTACACCAATTTAGAAATGGAAAATATTGAGACATAAGGAGTCTAGCTTATTGAATTATATATCTATATTTGAAGCCAAAACATTTTTTTATACTACTCTGCACATTGTCTATTATAACTATGTAGTTTTCTAAATTCATGTCTTTCCTAAACAACATGCTGTTCTTTTGCTGTTGTTGTTTTTTATTGTTTTTGACCCAGGGAGAGACAGACAGACAGAATGGGGAGGTCCCAGAGCAATCTCCATAGAGGACAGCATTAGTTTTCCACATAATTTCACTCCACAGGTGGGTGTGGGGCTGCACAGGGCAGGAACTGGGCCGGGAGCCTCCTGCATAGGCCCTAGCAAGAACTGAACAGGGGGCACACCCCAGTTCAGCATATGGGTCCGCCGGGACCGTGGCTGGGATTCGATCCTCAGGTTCCAGGCTGCAAAGCAAGCACTTAACCCGCTGAGCCATCCCAGCTTCCCCAGTTTTTTTGTTTGTTTTTGGGAGGAGTGGGCAGGGGCTGAGGTCCTGTCTTGATTCATGTCCCTTTTTTAAATTTTAAATATAAATATTTATTAATTATGTATTTTGCCTTTTATTTTTTTTTAATTTTTATCAAAATTGTGACATTAGTTAGTAAATTATATAGGTTTCAAGTGCATAATTCTATAATACACAATCTATAGATTGCATTGTATGTTCCCCACCCAGAGTCAGTTCTCCTTCCATCACCACATATTCAACCTCTTTTCTCTTTCCTATTATTCCTCCCTCCCCCTTACCCTCTGGTAACTGTTAAACTGCAGTCTGTGTGTATGAGTTTTTGTTTTTGTTTATTTTGCTTATTCCTTCTTTGCTTTCAGTTTTATATTCCACATATGAGTGAAGTCATACAGTTCTTTACTCTAATTTATTTCACTTAGCATAATAATTTCAAGGTCAATCCATGTTGTTGCAAATGGCAGCACTTCATCATTTCTTATGCCTGAGTAATATTTCATGGTGTAAATATACAGTATCTTCTTTATCCAGTAATCTCTCAAAGAACACTTTGGTTGTTTCCATGACTGAGCCACCGTGAACAGTGTTGTGATCAACATTGGGATACCGTACACTAAGGTGTTCAAATTTTGGGGGGGTAGATACTGAGAAGAGAGACTGCTGGGTCATATGGTAATTCTATTCTTAATCTTTTGAGGGAACTTCATATTGTTTCTCACAATGGCTGTACCAATTTATCTTCCCACTAGCAGTGTATTAGGGTTCCTTTTTCTCCATAACTTCTCCAACACTTGTTATTACCATATTTTTCCATGTACAAGATGAGACTTTCGCCTAAAATAATTAGATAAAAAACTGAGGGTCATCTTATACATAGGAGTAGCCCATATATTGATTTCTTAACATTGGATCAGAAAAGTAGGGATTTTCTTATACATGTGGGTGTATTACACACAGAAAAATATGGAACTTGTCTTGATAATAGCCATTCTAACAGGTGTGAGATAGTATCTCATTGTGGTTTTGAATTCTCTAATAGCTAGTGAAGTGAGCAATTTTTCATATACCTGTTGGCGATTTGTCTGTCTTCTTGGGAGAAGTATCTATTCAGCATCCTCCTAATATTTTTTAATTAAAATTTTATTTATTTAATTTTGTTGTTTTTGTTGTTCTTGCAGTTTTATGATCTCTTTATATATTTTGGACTTTAGCCCCTTAACAGAGATATTGTTTGCAAATATTTTCTCCCATTGATTTGTTTGCCCTTTTGATTTGTTGATGGTTTCTTTTGCTGTGCAGAAGCTTTTTAGTTTGATATAATATCACTCATTTATTTTTGCTTTTACTTCCCTTGACTTTGAGGTCAAATTCATAAAATCCTCTCCAAACTCAAGGCTCCTAAGATTAGAACCTATGCTTTCTTCTATGCAATTTATTATTTCATGTCATATATTTAGGTCTTTGATCCATATTGAATTAATTCTGATAAATGGTAAGGGCAGTCTGGTTTCATTCTTTTGCATGTGGCTTTCCAATTTTCCATGCACTGTTTATTATACTTTCTTTTCTCCATTGTTTGTTTTTGGCTCCTTTGTTGAAATTTATACACGCAAGCATGCGCCCATCTGCACACACACACACGCACGTTTATTTCTGTGTTCTCAATTTGATTCCATTGGTCTGTGTGTGTTTCTCTGCATATACCGTGCTGTTTTGAATACTATCACTCTGTAGTATAAATTGAAGTCGGGGAGGAAGTGTGACACCTCCAGCCTTGTTCTTTTTTCTTAGGATTGTTTTGGCTATTCAGGGTCTTTCATGATTCCATACAAATCTGATAATCTTTTGTACTTTTTTTTTGAAAAATGTTTTTGGAATTTTGATGGGGATTGCATCAAACCTATATATTGCTTTGGGTAATATGGTTGTTTGAACTATTATATCTTGATTCTTCCAATCCATTAATATGAAATATCTTTCCATTTCTTTGTATCATCTTCAATTTATTTTAATAATGTCTTATAATTTTCAGTGTGTAGGTCCTTCACATTCTTTGCTAATTTATTCTTAGATATTTTATTCTTTTTTATGTAAATGGGAATGAAGCAGTTCAGTTGTCACTTCTTTGCAGATGACATGATGTTTTACATAGAAAACCCTAAAGACTCCATTAATATAACTATTAGAAACATAAACAAATACAGAATTGAAAGATACAAAATCAATGTACAAAAACTCACTGCATTCCAATATATTAACAATGAAATTTTAGAAAAATAAAAAAACACAATTGTTCCAATTCCTTTTAAAACTCACTGCTAACTGCTATTACATTCCATTGCTTCCTAAATAATGCCTAGTTTCCAATCTGTGAAAAGGCCCTCATATCTTATAAAACATGTTAGCACTGCTACTCAAATGTGACTATGCATCAGGATCTCTCTGAAGGCTTGATAAAATACAAAACTGTAAGCCCCATCCCCAAGTATTTGATGCAATAAATCTGGGTGGAAAATAAATAGTTTGCAGTTCTAAAAAGTTCCCAAATAATATTTGTTTGGAGACCACACTTTAAAAACTTTTGTCTTCGTATATACTGCTAATTCTCCCACAGATTAATTGCTAATTAATCTAGGTTAGACAAAATCTATTTCTTTTTTTTTTCTTTTAAGATTTTATTGTTTTTGACAGAAACAGGGACAGAGACAGAGGGAGGCAAAGAGAACGAGGAGGGCCCAGAGCAGTCTTCATAGTTGTACGTCATCAGTTTTCAACATGGTTTCATTCCACACAGGTGGGCAGGGGTCATGCAGGGCAGAAACTGGGCTAGGGGCCTCTCGTAAGGGAGGCACACCCCCTCGAGCCAAGGGCCAAACATGGGGGCAAGAACCAAACTGGGTGCCTCCCACATAGGACACACACCCCAGTTCAGCATATGGGTCTGCACAGGCCAGGGCCAGGATTTGGTCCTCAGTCCCCGGGGCTGCAAAGTGAGCGCTTAACCTACTGAGCCATCCCAGCTTCCCCATAATCTATTTCTTGATCACAGTATTTTTATTACTTACCTTCTATACCTGGCAAGTGTAACCTCTCCTTTGCTTCCTTTGTAACCACAAAAACACTTGTCCTCACATTTGTTGTCATAACTATAGGTATAAATATTCTGAAATATTCAGTGGGAATAATCTCAGCATAGCGATTGATCCTCATAGAGCTATACCACCCTATTTGTCACACCTGTCTTAATCTGAAACAGTATAGTTAAGATTTGAGGGGAGTAAGGGAGTGGGAAGTCCTCTGAGATACTGCAAATTACGACCCTTGACACATTTAATTACATTGTTCCATGGCCATTACTAATGTAATTGCTTTCATCCTATCCCCTACTGCTTCCTCGCTCCAAGGCTACTTCTTCATGGATAAATCACTTTATGGGCACTGTGTCCTCTTCTCAAAGTTACTTCCTGGTCTGGCACTAATGATTTATGGGGTCAATTTAAGCTGGCCATATTTCCTTGAGACAAAAATGGGATATTGGAATGACAAAAACAGGATGGGGTTATGCAGTATTTTGTATTCATGAAAAAGTAAGATGATAACAAAAGTTTCATTACATGAACATATTGAGCTAATAATTACTCTCCAGTGATAAAACTCATAACAAATTTAGGTAGATACAGAGGGTGACTATATTTCACCACAATCATATAAATATTTCTCCAATGAAGTAATCTTACATGGAAAATTTTGGTCATTCAACACCCTATCATAAAACTTTTCACACTTCATGACATAATTTGTTTTACAATTAACATAGCCCTGAATGTCTCAACAATAAACCTAGATTTCTCCTTTGACTACATACTATTCATAACAGAAAACACTCTTTCAACAGGTGCTGTACTTCCTGGAAGAAAAGAATAAACCTTACAATATTACAAAAGTCTTGAAAGTCTAGGCATTTTTCACTCATTTCAGAAAAAAAAATAGTCACCCATCTATCAAATACAGAAATGCTTTCTTTATTCCATGTATCCAGCTGCCTCACAGTTGTAGATTTTATGATGGCCCCTGATCAAATACATAAGTTTTTTTTCTATTTCTCTGTTTATGTGATGAGTTCCTTAGTCATGCTGTCCTGTGTTTCTTTCTATTCAGGTCTTTCTTAGTAGCACCTACTTGAACTTCTCAGTGTTTGCTACGCTGCACAGACCTAAATATGAGTCTGAAAAGTCTGAATCAAACTGAATATAGAGCAGAAAAAATCTCTATGGGTGGAATGATGGTAAAAATAACGGTAAGACTCACAGTCACTGTATTCCACACTCCTAACCTGCTGGAAGCAAGCCCATTCAGTAGTTCATGTGCATCAAGACACTTCTGGTTCCCACATGCTGAATGGGGCTTAGAGATCACCTTTAGAATCCCCTGCCACTGCAGACAAGCAAGGGGATTCAAGAAGCCTGGCCCTAACTGGATAAAGTAAATGGAACTTCCTCTTTAGTCAGACTAGTAGTTCTACCACACTCATTAATTAGCATAGAGCATTAATAATAAATAAATAACCCATGTTCAGTTTTTTTACAAAAAAATAAAAATGAGATAAAAATTACTTCTATATTAAAATAACAGGATTGGTGGAAAATATGTTTTAAAAAATATGGTACTGTCTCATTTAAAATGCTATGCATGTCAGCCCAGGTCAGTGCCATTTGGTAAAACAGTAATAAGAAATGGAGAGTAAACAGATTTGGTATTCAACTATCTGATGCTATTCCACTGGTGTTAAAGATAGTGAAATATAAAAATGAAATAATATTGTATATTATTTATTGACAAAAAATCTTTTGTGATAGTTGAGCAAACATGTTTGTGATCAACTATAGCAGGTTACAAGGCCACATTAAGCTTAATGCAACTTTATTTACAGAGGCCTGGTTTCCAAATGTACTTCTAAAACAGTTCTGTTCATATCATTATTTAATTAGAAAAATTTCCAATAGCTATCCAGGATATTATTACATAAGATAATAAGAGCAAAGTATCTGATGCTATAAGTGTTGATATATTTAGATACAAACTGGTTTAAAAGGTTTGATAGATTCCTACTGAAACATGATTTTCTACTGAAGCTTGTGAGCTAGAGAACTAGATTTAATGGACACCACAAAGTGCCCTTTCTTTGCTTTTGATTGCTAGAAAGAAGGAACTACCGGTATTAATAGGCTTTGGATCAGAAGTAGACCAAAGTGAAAGAAGCAGTTGTATTTTAAAATCATACCTCTAACTCATAACTTTTAAAAGTAGGATGTCAATTCTTAATTGTTTTATAGTAAAAAATGAAAAGGTATATCCAGATCTCCAGTTTCCTCTGACTTCTCTCAAGATACCCTTTCAAAAAAATTATCAAGAGTGGCAGCTAGTTTAATGTCGGTTTATTTCCATTTAATAATGACATAACAGATAATTCACCAATTATAAATTTTTTTGATCTACAAATCGTGTTATGGTAGTGACTTTTTATTGGGACCATTGAAAAATAAAGTACATATTTTTAATATTTATTTATTTTTATTGTTTTTTGACAGAGACAGACAGAGACAGAGAGACAGAGACAGAGAGAGAACCGAACTGGGGGAGCTCCCAGTTCAGCATATGGTTCCCACGGGCCGGGGCCGGGATTCGATCCCCGGTCCCTGGCGCTGCAAAGTGAACGCTCAACTCACTGAGCCATCCTGGCTCCCCCTAATTTATTTTTGGTAATATTTATTTATTTATTTTTATTGTTTTTTGACAGAGAGAGAGAGAGACAGAGACAGAGAGACAGAGACAGAGAGAGAACCGAACTGGGGGAGCTCCCAGTTCAGCTAAAGTACATATTAACTGCTGCCAAATGTTGGTTCTCTCTACAATTTCCTGAACTGCGGATTAAATTTTGTATAAACTTCCTGTGTTAGTTAAGTGCATAGGTGTGAAGAGGGAACTTTTTTAAAGAGCAGCTTTATTAAGATATGATTCATATACTATGAAATCATCCATTTAAAGTATACATTTAATGATTTTCAGTATATTCACAGATATGTACAATATCACCATCAATCTTTGAATATTTTCATAATTAAAAAAAAATTCTATACCCTTTATCATCACCTATTTTATCCATTCTCCATCCCACCCCAATCCCTAAGCAATCACTATTTTACTTTCTCTCTGTACAGATTTGACTATGCTGGATTTCACATAAATAAAATATGTTGTCTTTTTTTATTGGTTTCATTCACTTAGTATCATGTTTTCAAGGTTCACCAATGTTTTAGCATGCATAAGTACTTCATGCATTTTTTTATCTGAATAATATTCCATTGAATGGACCTGTTACACTTTGTTTATCAATTCATCTACTGATGAACACTGAGTTATTTTCATTTGGCTATTACGAATAGCACTGTTGCATTTATATGCAAGTTTTTGAGTGGATGTATGTTTTCAGTTCTCTTAGGCATATGTTTAGAAGTGCAAATGCTGAGTTATAACTCTATGTTTAACCATTTGAGAAACTGACAGACTGTTTTCCAAATTGGCTACACCATGTCGTATTTGCACCAGCAGTATGTGAAGGATTGGTCTAATTTCTCCCCATTCTCGCTAACAGTTGTTATTTTCTGACTTATTCTAAACATCCTAAAAGTAGTAACTCGTTAGGTTTGGATTTGCATTTCCCTGGTAAATGAAGATGTGCTTATTGGGCAATTTGTATATTTTCTGTGTAGAAATGTTTATTTAGATCTTTGCTCATTTTTAAGTGAGTTATTTGTCTTACGAGTTCTAATTCTTTACACATTCTAGTACTAATCCCTTATCTGATTACATATTTTGCAAATAATTTTCTCCCTTCTCTGGAATTTTTTTCATTTTCTTGATAGGATGATTTGAATCACAGAAGTTTTAGAATTTTATAAAGTCCAATTTGTTTTCTTCCTTTTGTTTCTTGTGTTTGGGGGTTAGGTCTATGAATCCACTGCCGAATCTCAATTCATAGAGATTTACCCCAAAATTTTTCCTAAGATTTTATTGTTTTAGCTCTTACATTTATGTCTTTGATGTATTATGAGCTGATTTTTATATTTAGTGTGAAGTGTTAAATTTCTTTCTTTTGCACATAAGTATCTAGCTGTCCCAGTACCATCTGCTGAAAAGACTATTTTTTCCTTATTGAACTGTCTTGGCAACCTTGTCAAGTATCAGTTGATTACAGACATATGAGTTTATATCTAGGTTCGTAATTATACTCATTTATCTTAGGCAATACCATATTGTCTTATTACATTTGCTTCGAATTAAGCTTGCAATCAGGAAAAGTGAATCCTTAATTTTTTTCCTGCTTTTACAAGATAATTTTGTCTATTCTGGGTTACCTGTGATTGCATATGAATTTTAAGATTATCTTGTCCACTTCCACAAAAAAAATGCAGCTGTAATTCTGATAGAAATTGCATTCAATCAGATCATTTTGGTAGTATTCTCATCTTAACAATATTAAATTATAACTGATTATTATCACTGCTTTTTTTAGAAATATATCAAAAACCACAATACCACACTGATATTCAATGCACGTTAAAATATAAAAGAAAAAAAATAAGTGTGTCCTGAAAAAAACAATGACGTGACCTAGATAATTATGAGGCCAATATGAATTTTATATATATATAAAAAAATGAAGATTTAGAAATACTAAAAAATAAGTGTGTATGTGAAGTAGGCCTGCAATTTCTTGCTTCACAGACTTTAAAATATGCATTTTATGTCCTACCAACACTGCACAGGCTGTGAAAGCCTACACTTTAAAATGGACTTAATTGATATTTTCACTGCAGCAAAACCTGTATTTTTAGTGCTATGTCTTAAATTTTTCTCATGCTAATGTATCAGTTCAACTTTCAATTATTTGCTTTAATAGAAATGTAACACATGATTAATAAAATTGAAAAATCATAGCCAAACAACAAATTTCTATAATTCAAATCTTAGAAGAAAATCTAATTATAGCATCATTTTATTTCAAATATATTTCCCTAAGAAATCTTAACTTATAAAGTCATTCTAGAAGCATAAAGTATAAAAATGGGGCAGGGAAGGGAATAAAATCCAATACCATATTTATTCAGGTGTCTACCCTATCAATTAGGAATGCAAGACAATTTTCAATTATATCATTTAATAACAATTTTAATTTGTAGCTTTGTTTACATTTATCATTATATACCACTAAATTAAATCAGAAAGTGTTTTTGACTAATATATAAGCATCAGCTAGGGCTTCCAAATACAAGTGTTCATTTACTAAGGGCAGAAAACACTAAAAGAGGCAATAAAATCTCCTGCTGGAACTCATACTTTAATTATTAAAGTCAAATGCATTTTACAACAAAAACACTGATACATTCTGTAATGCTACAGATGAACCTGAATTGAAATAGAAGTTGTTTTAAAAGAAGTTTTTAAGCTTTTGAAGAAGTACCACCAGCTTTCTTAGGATTGAGAGGCATTAGACAAAGTTAGTACTATTATTTCAAAAGAGGCCATATTACTGCATGTATTTTACATATAAAGTATGAATACTAACTCCTATATTTTCAAGCTTCTTTCAATTTTTTCACATTGATGAAAACAATTTATGAATCATATTTATTTTTGATAAATGAAAATTGTATATATTAAAGAGTAGTATAATGTGAGGTTTTGATATATGTATACATTGTGAAATGATTAACAAAATCAATCTAATTACCAAAAACTATCATCTCATACAGTTATTTTCTGTGGGAGGGGAGAATACTTGAGATCTACTCTTTTAGCAAATTTTAAGTATGCAATACATTATTAAATATAGTCAACATGCTGTCCATTAGGTCTTCAAAACATACTCCACATATAAATGAGATCATGCAATATTTGTCTTTTTGTGTCTGGCTTATTTCTCTTAGCATAATGTCCTTTAGGTTCATCTATGTTGTTGGAAATGGAAGGACTTCATTTTTTATAAAGGTTGAATCCATTCTATTTATATATACTACATTTTGTTGTGGTTGTTCAAATGTCAATGGACACTTACTTATTTTGTTTCCATATCTTGCATAGTGTGAATAATGCTGCAATGAACATGGGACTTCAGATATCTCTTTGAGATACTAATTTCATTTCCTTTGAATATATACCTAAAAATAGGATTGCTAGAGCCAATGGTAGTTCTCTCTATATTTTATATTTTTTGAGAAGCAGCCATACAGTTTTGCATAAGGGATATACCAATTTACACCCTAACCAACAGCACTCAAGGTTTCTCTTTTTTCCACATCCTCACCAACACTTATCTTTTCACGTTTTAATAACATTCTAATAGGTATGAGGTGATATCTCCTTGTAGTTCTGATTTGCATTTCTCTGATCTTTCATTATGCTGAGCATCTTTTCATTTACCTGTTGACCATTCACATGTCTCCTTTGGAAAAATGTCCAAACTCAGATCCTTTGCCCATTTTTTAAAAAAGATTTATTTTATTGTTTTTGACATAGACAGAGTCAGAGAGAGACAGAGAGAAGGGGGAGGGCCCAAAGCAGTCTCCATAGCTGCATGTCATCAGTTTTCAACATAGTTTCATTCCACACAGGTGGGTGGGGGCAGCACAGAGCAGGAACTGAGCCAGGGGTCTCCCACATGGAAGGCAAGCCCCCGTGAGCTGGGGGCAGAACCAGGGACCTCCCACATGAGAAGCCTGCCCCAGCAAGAACTGAATTGGGGGCCACACTCCAGTTTGGCACATGGGTCCGCACAGGCCAGGACTGGGATATGATCCTTGGTCCCCAGGGCTGCAAAGTGAGCCCTCAACCTGGTGAGCTATCCTGGCTTCCCCTTCACCATTAAAAAAAAAAAAAAATTGTGTGTTTGTGTGTTGTTGAGTTATATGCTTTTCTTACATATTTTGGATATTATAAAATTTTTGGCTTGCAAATATTTTCTCCCATTTCATAGGTTGCTTTACCATTTGTTGGTGGTTTACTTTTCTGTGACAAAGCAGTTTAGTTTGATGTAGTCCCATTTGTTTATTTTTGCTTTTGTTGCCCATGCTTTTGGTGTCAATTAAAGAAAAAAAAATAGGGGATGCAGGGATGGCTCAGCAGGTTGAATGTTCATCTTGCAGCCCTGGGGTTCAAGGATCAAACCCCAGCCCTAGCCCATGTGGAACCAAATGCTGAACTGGGGTGTGCCCCCAGTTTGGTTCTCACTGGGGTGAGCTTCCCATATGGGAGGCCTCTGGCTCATGGGGGTATGCCTCCCATGCAGAAAGCCCCCAACCAGTTCCTTCCTTGTGCAGCCCTGCTGCCACCTGTAGAATTAAACTATGTAGAAAACTAATGACATACAACTATGGAGACTTCTTTGGGCCCTCCCCCTTCTCTCTGTCTCTCTCTCGGTGTCAAAAACAATAAAAATAAATATTTTTAAAAAACCATTGCCAAGACCAATGTCAAGGAAATTATTCCCAAGTTCTACTCATTTTATGATTTCAGATTTTCAGGTGTGTGTGTGTTATGAGTCCAATTATTTTCCTTTCTGACATCATATATTGAATAGACTATTATTTCTCCATTGTATATCATTGGTGCCTGTGTCAAAAAGTAATTGACCATATATGCATAGATTTATTTCTAGGTTCTCTGTTCTATTCTGTTGATCTATGTATCTATATTCATGTCATTCCAATACTATTTTGATTACTACAACTTTGTAATATAGTTTGAAGTCAGGAACCTGTAATCAGGAAGCTGTGTTCTTCTAGCTCAAGGTTTCTTTAGCTATATGGGATCTTTGGTGATTACAAAAACATTCTAGAATTTAATTTTTCTATTTCTGTGAAAAATGCTAGTGGGATTTTGATGGAGACGGGTTTATTCAACATTTCATCATGCAGCATAGATGAATGGCTAAACACTAACTAAATGACTTTATAAAATTCCTGAATTAGATTTTTCAGTGCTTTTAGAACTAATATTAATTTCTTCAGATTTTTAAATACAAACCACAGAATATGAATACACATATGTTTTCTAACTTCTTATTTAATTTGTATTAATTCGGGCTAAAAAAAAAAATTCCTTTTCTGAAAGAATTAGAACTGTTCATACCCAAGGCCCTAAACATAAAGGTGTGCTTATGGTTTGGGTACTTGATATCTTGGCTGAGAAAACAATTTTTAAAGTTTATTTATTTTATTAATTTTTTGACAGATATATATATATATAGATATATATCTGTCAAAAATTATATATATAGATATATATAGATAGATAGATAGATAGATATAGATATATAAAGACAGAGACAGAGAGAGAACTGAACTGGGGGAACTCCCCAGTTTAGCATATGGTTCCGCACGGACCGGGGCCAGGATTCGATCCTCGGTCCCTGGTGCTGCAAAGTGAGCGCTTAACCCACTGAGCCATCTCGGCTTCCCAGAAAACAATTTTTAAACATGATAGATATGGTTACTTTGTGCTTTAAGATTTTCACAAATATGGAACAATACGAGGATAATTGTATTTTGCCCAGGGGCAATTATTATAAAGTGAAAAGAAAAATCAATACATGACAACAAACTTATCCAAGTAACATTAAATAAATAAATATAACTAGTTATTTTTAAAAGCCTTAGCTAGGCATAGTAACCTGATTGGTGATTTCTTATCTTGGGAGCTATTAAAACATTAATATTAAACAAAAGCAGAAATAGGAAATGGCTCAAACCCTAAACACTAAGTATGACAAAAGCATGACAAAGTTGGCTTCCTATTACATAAGTCAAATTTCTTACTGTTGTTTGTTTGTTTGTTCATTTGTTTGCCAAATAACACTGACACCTGTATGGAAAAAATGACAATGAATAATTTGCATTTATCTGTTCATACTTTGGACATCAAAAATACTAAGAATGGGAAAGCTGGGATGGCTCAGCGGGTTAAGTGCTTGCTTTGAAGCCTCGAGGACCGAGGATCGAATCCCGGCTCCGGCCCAGGTGGACCCACATGCTGAACTGGGGTGTGCTTCCCGAATGTGGTGAGGCGTTCGTTCAGTTCAAGAAAAAAAAATACTAAGAACAAATTGCTTATAATCTACCTACAAATGTATGTCATTTTTTAACATAAAAAAAATCATATTTTCAAAAAAGCATTGAATGTATAGTTTCCACTGTAAGCCAAATGTAATACATTAAAATTAAAATATTAAAAATGAGCTCCTTACTCTCTTATATTGCCTAGTGAATATTTGCTAATTATAAAGATATTGAAAGTATTTTACATTACCATAATCAATGTGCTTTACAAATTTCGTTCAAAATCCATTTCTCTTGGTTTTCATTTTAGTGATAACAGAGAGGCTACCATAAAAAAATCCACTACATATACATATATAAATAATTACAATCTTGTATTTTTAGCACAAATACTAGTAATTCCCACTAACTGGGTTTTTCCTATTTTCTAGATATTATGTTAAATGTTATGATCATACCTTTTCCATAAATATTCTTAATAGAAATATTTCACTCCTTATAAATACGAAAGAATAAGAGAATTAGAGAATGTAAATAATTTTCTCAATGTCACATGAAAATAACTGACAGTTTCAGTATACAAACCCAGGTTTGTCTTACTTCAGTCCACCTCCACAACCAACACACACTTGTATACATAGACACATACACCTCAAAAAGCACACCCACAAAAAGAATGTTGCAAGAATTAAATTGAACCATCTTACATAATCACAGGAATACAAACAATAGAAATTTTATCTAAGGACCAGGCCTAATGTCCAAATTTTGTTCTAGAGTTCAAAGTCCAAATCTTTTTTTTTTTTTTTTATTGTTAAAGTTATTGGGTGACATTAGTTGGCAATATAGGTTCCAGGTGTACAACTTTACATCGCATCATCTATGTAGTGCATAGGTACAAATATTATTCTGTGGAATTAACCTCACCACTCCAGCATCCATTGATATCTACCTTCTCTAAATTATAAATCTAAACCAAATTATCTTAGCACTGAACCACACATTGCTTTATTATTTTGATGTTTTACATGTATCTGTCTTGCCTTCCCAATTAGAACCTGAATTTTTATTTATTTTTTTTGTTGTTTTTGACAGAGAGAGAGAGAGAGAGAGAGAGAGACAGGGAGAGACAGAGAGAGACAGAGACAGAGAGAACTCACTGGGAGCACTCCCCAGTTCAGCATATGGGTCCGCACGACCGGGGCCGGGATTCGATCCTCAGTCCTCGGTGCTGCAAAGTGAGCGCTTAACCCACTGAGCCATCCCGGCTTTCCCAGAACCCTAATTTTAATTGTTATAATTATAGCATTATGATACCTAGTATTGTTATAGTATATTTACACTATGTGCTCATCGCTCTTATAAAAGGACACTGCACATAGCTTGTTCTTTAATCACAAGTTGCTGGCTTGCTGGAGTTGTACAATCATAGTACAAACAGTACCTAGAAGGCCAGATAAGTTCAAATGTCCTATATCCAACTTGTTCAATCTGGGGCCCACGGGCCACATGTGGCCCAAGACAGCTTTGAGTGTGGCCCAATACAAATTCGTAAATTTATTTAAAACATTTTGAATTGGGATTTTTTTGGCAAATTTTTTTTAGCTCATCAACTGTTGTTAGTGTTAGTGTATTTTATGTGTGTACCAAGACAATTCTTCTTCCACTGCGGCCCAGGGAAGAAAAAGGGTTGTGTACCCCCGCTTAAGTTATCCTGCTTCCAAGAATAGGAAGAAGGAACGACCATTGAATTAAATCATTTTTTTAAATGATATTCTCCACTGACGCAAAGTTAACTATTCCCTAGTTCATCTGGGGTTTTGTTATACACACTAGGTTAGCCAGGAAGCAATCCATCACTGGAAATATCAAGCAAATAAATAGTTTGTTTTTCCCCAATCCATTTCCCACTAATACAGTGGTCATTTGGCAAATTTATTTGACATTCTGCAAAAGCAAAGACATATACCCCCAAAATGATAGCTAAATAGACTTAGAGGTAAAATTATCAGCTTATGAAATATTCTGAGATTCTTACTGTCTCCTTTATTTATGATAGCTTTTACATTCTCCATTTCCTTTATTCTCACCCTACTCACAGATAACAGAGCACAGTATTACAAAACTTCACATATCCCTTTCTGTTTTTCAAGTGACAGCTGAGAAAACCATTCTGAGATTACTATAATCCATTTATTTGACCATTTAATATGGGTTTTACCTATATTTTAAAGATACCACATATCTTACCTTTTTACACAGTTGGGAAAGTTAAGTATTCTGCATATGGAGGCCCTTAGGACAGGTGGGTTAGTCATGGTTGATAGTCTTCCTAAATGACAATGTGTAGCCTTTTGTATTTTGATGAGGCTGACTTAGCCACCTGCTATTGATTTCTCAGTATCTTAATTTCTCTTGGAGTCCGTAAACTCACCTCTGAAGGAAAAGGACTAACAAGAAAAATTTCCAGCTTGCTATGTCACCCTCTAATAATGACATCTGACAGTAATGACATGAATGATGAAAGTTTAATATATAAAATATAAATTCACTGACCTTACAGAGCATGTAACACAAAGGCATTTTTGGTCTGATAATATAATGCAAAAAAAGTGTTATAGTTAACTAATAAAATAGATGAGACTGGTATCTTTTCAGCTTATGGTTAATAGATGGTATAAAACTTCTGGTCCCCATTCTCTCCTAATTTTCATCCAAATCTAAGGTTATTTTTTTCTTCATATAACCTTTCTGTTTTTAAAACACTTATATTGTAAATCTCCTTCTCAAAGCTCAGGCTTCAGTCTTCTATTCTTCTGGGTCTATGACAAAGGATTGCAACTGTTAGTATTATGTGGTAGTTGAAAGCTTGAATTCTGTGATGAAACAATCTGTGTATAAAGTCTAATTTTTGGTCATGTAAATTACCTTGCCAGTACACCAACCTTATCCCTATGACCGTGTGCTCCAGATGCAGTATCTACCCTAAGATAACTCTATATATATATATATATATATATATATATATATATATATATATTTAAATACTGATCATCATATACATTTTTGTCACATTAGGATTAGAGATGGGAACGTTTTTATATTATATTTTCACATAGAAAACCAGCCAGATTTGCTTCAGCCCCAAAAAGCATGTTAAAAAATATTAAATGAACAAGGCAGTGATCTGTACAGTTTTCTAAACAGGAAAAAGTTTAACTCATTTGTACCAATGCCATTAAAAAACAGAAAATAGTGCATATTTGAAGAATAAATTATTTTAAAAATACTTAAAGCATTGCTTGGCATTAAAAAAAACCAACAACAATAACACTAGCCATTATTATTATCAACAATACTATTTATTATTATTTATTGACTTCGAACACTATAGTTTAATTTATTCCTTGACCTTAACTATTATCTATGCACTGTTAAAATTAAAATTCTCTTCTATAATACTGTAAGGGAATGATTTGAACATAGGCTCACAACAAAATATTAGCTAATCAAATCCAACAAAATACTAAAAAAATTATACATCGCATCTAAGCAATTATTTTAGGTATGCAAGGCTGGTGCAACATTTGAAGTAAATAAATGTAAATCTATCACTTCAACAGGAAAAATAAGAAAAATCATATGATCATATCGATACAGAAAATCACTTTTAAAAAATTCTAATATTCATGATGAAAACTCTCAGTATACTAGAAATAGAAGAAAAGTTATTCAACTTGATAAAGAACATCTACCAAAAATCTACAGATAACATTGTATTGAATTGTGGAAAATTCAATGCTTTCTCCTTAAGATCAGAAACAAGTAAAAAATGTCATCTCTTACCATTTCTATAATATTAAAAACTATACTGAAAGTCTTAGCTAATACAATTAAGACAAGAAAATAAAGAAAAGGTATGTTAGCTGGGAAGAAATAAATAAATTTATTTTTAATTGATTACATGATTATCTAATAGAAAAACCCAAAGACTCATGAACAATAACAACAGCAACAACAACAACAACAACAACAACAATAATCCTGGAACTAAGTGATTATAGCAAGTTTGTAAGCTACCAGGATACAAGGCTAGTATCCAAAGGCAATTGCTTCTCAACATACTAGCACTGAATATTTAGAATTTGAAATTTAAAACACAATAGCAATTACATTAGCACTCCAAAAAATAAAATACTTACATATGTCTTAAAAAATATATATGAGCTATATGAGGAAAATTATAAAACTGATGAAATAAATAAAAAATTCTAAATAAATGTAGAAATGCTTCAATTATAGGAAGACTCATCATTGCTAACATGTCAACTCTTTCCAATTTTATCTATATAATCAACAATATCCCCATCAAAATCCTGGACATTTATTTTAAATATATCAACAAAATAATTTCAAGTTTATATAAAAAAGCAAATCACCTAAAATAGCCAACAGATTACTGAAGTTCTAAGAAGAACAAAGTCAGTGGACTGTCACTACATGACATTGAGACTTACTACAAAGCTTCATTAATTGACAAAGTATGGCATTGGTAAAAAAAACAGACCAAGAGAGCAATGGAACAGAATAGACAGTCAATAAATAGAACCACACAAATACTATGAACTGGTTTTTAATAAACAATAGCCTTTTCAATAACCAGTATAATTCTGTATGATTCCAAGTGTATGAAATTCTGGAAAATACAAAACTAGAGAAATAGTAAAATGACCAGTAGTTGCTTGAGTTTAGAAAGTGGAGGGATTAGTAAATGGAGCACAGATTTTGGGGGGCAGTGAAAATGCTCTGTATGATACCATAGTGATGGATATATTTATTATACATTTGTCCAAATCCACAGAACATACAACTACAAAATTGAACTGTAATGCAAAGTATGTACTTTGGGTGAATATGATGTGTCAGTGTAGATTCAACTATAACAAATGTACCACTCTAGTGTGGGAGGTTGATAATTGGGCAGGTTACTCATGTATGGGGGCAGAAAGTAAATGGGAAATCTCTATACCTTCTCATTTTTGCTGTGAAACTTTAACTGCTCTATAAAAAGAAAGTCAATACAATTTAAAAGGTGAACAAAAAAAAACTGGTTCTAGAGTCGGACACATTTGGAATCCAACACTATCTAGCAATTGGAACTTGAGTATTACTTAACCTCCCTAAGACTACAGTTGAATCAATCTATAAAAAGGAAATATCGATAGTCTGACTTAAGAAAATATTGATATGGTGGCCAAGTTGTAGAAACAATCAGTGTCCTTTGATAGATGAGTTGATGAAGAAGTTGAGGTATACTTACACAGTGGAATATTACTCAGCAACAAGAGAAGATGAAATGCTGACATTTGTGACAACATGGATGGACCTTAAGATCATCATACTAAGTGAAGTAAGTCAGACTGGAAAAATCAAGAACCATATGACTTCACTTATATGTGGAATATAAAACTGAAAATAGCAAAAAAAGAAAAACTCATGGATATAGTCAATAGTTTACTGGTTACCTCAGGGTAAGGGGGAGAGGGTGGGGTAGGAGAGAGGGGTACTCAAATATATAATAACAGAAGGAGAACTGGCTAGGAGGTGAGCACATAATGCAATACATAGACTATGTAATGCAGAATTGTACACCTAGAAGCTATATAATTTTTACCAAGCCATATCACCACAATAAATTTAATAAAAAGTTTTTAATTAAATAGATAAGACGAAAAAAAAAAGAACATTATACATGCCACATGCTTAACACAGTATCTCTAATGGTTTTATTACAAATGGTGATCAAAAAACTGTAACCACAAACTAAAGTAAGATCATTTCACAGCTTTCATACTTGTTCTGCTTCCTATGCCTCTATTTTATCAGGTGTCAGACAGCACTCAGTTATACCAGCTATAAACAGGAACGATCTTGACTTTTTCCTCTCAACCTTACTCCACACAGATAATTAGTTGCCAAACCTTTTAAATTCATGTAATTAGCTTTATAGTTCAACTCTCCTCTCCATTTACTTTTCTGTATTGATCATCTTTGATCTAATCTCCAACAAATGAAAATCACTGGCTTCAGTTTTACTTCTACTATTCATTCACTGCACTGCTGCTTGAATAATTTTTTTTTGTTGTTGTTAAGGCAAATAATGTTATACATATAATTTTTAAGTTGGGTTCACATTGCCATCCAGAACTGGATGGCATTTTCCCCAGTAAAACGTAGAAGGCCCTTTATGATCTGGTGTTTCTATCTCTTTGTCCTCTTCTAACCAAGTCATAAATTTATATCAATATTCAGTCATTTTTTTTTCCTACTAAAAGTTTTTTTGTAGATTTCTGTACTCTTTCTTGACACTTCCTTTTCCTAAGGCATATCTCATATACTTTTTTATCTGATTTTTTTCTTATCCAATGAATCCTAGGTCAAGCTTTACCAAATCAGCCCCTCTCACTCTAAAAAATAATATGCCTTCCCATCTACATTACTGTAAAACATTACACTACTACAAAGGCTTGTTTTTCTGTGTTCCAAACTCAATACAGGCAACTTGACATCAAGGGGTATACTGATTTCAAACTTACAACATAACTAGAAAGTCATTAGAACATAAAATGTGCTTATTAAATATTTGTTAATACTGAAAGAAAAGAATGAAGAAAGAAATGGATGGAGGGAAGCATGGAAAGAACAATGATAGTAAGAATTAAAAGAAGGAAGAAATAGAGATAGAATTAGAGTAGATAATGGTAATATTTAAACAAATACAAACTAACTAAAATATTTGGTGAGTTTCAGAGAAAATAAAGAATTGAGCGATGTTTTACAGTTATCTTAATATGTAATCTGAGAATTCATTCTAATCTACCTAGTCATTCTGAGTTTTCAATACTGTTCTTTTCAATATACATAAGTATTCCCTAAACAGCAATAATACAATAATGTTTTACTTCATTGATTCTAAGATGACATCTATTTTAAGATTATAATTTATGTATCCCAGAAAAAGAAACTGAAGTGTCAAATAAACTCTAACAAAATTATAAGCTATAGCTTCACTTCAGAAATGCTAAATTGTGAAAAAAATACATTGTAGAATCTATAAAATATAAGATGTTAAATAAATACAATTCTAACAGACCATTTATGATGTACTCCAAAAGGAAACAAAAATGATTGGACACCCTTGGTTTATCCATTGTCTTCTAATACTGAAGTCTGCAAATATCAGTTAAGAAACCAAAAAATAATCTTAATTTTAGCTCTAAAATTTTCAGTATTTACTGTCAAGAGAGAAACATGATATTTTGTATAACTGAGAGTCTATAAAGCATTCCAAGTTCAGGTAAAACAAATTATTCTACTTACAAAGACAAGAGAAAAATTTCTGTCATAAGTAACAATTCTTAGGAGCTCTTCTATGCAAAAAGGACTGCCATAAAATAATGTCCTGAAAATGCTCTTATGCAATACACAGCTCACTTTAATACTGTAAATCCAACTTTCTAGAGAGAGATTTTTGGGGTTTTTTTAAAGATTTATTTTATTGTTTTGAAAGGTGAGAGAGAAAAGAGGGGAGGGCCCAGAGTAGTCTCCATAGTTGTACATCATTAGTTACAACATGATTTCATTTCACACAGGTGGATGTGGGGCTACGTGGGGCAGGAACCCAACTAGGGGCCTCTAAGATGGGCAGGGAGAACCTTCACCCCTGAGCCATCCCAGCAGTTACCAGTTGTGCCACTGTTCAGCAAATGGGTTTGCACTGGCCAGGGCCGGGAACTGAAACCTCCTGAATGTGAGGCAAGCGCTCAGCCTGAGGTGCTATCCTGGCATCCCCTAGAGATATAGTAGTTTTTCCCACTTATGTTTTCCTTTTCAAGAACTGGCATAATATATGCCCTAATATATTTAATCTCTCACAAATATTTTCTTCAATATTATAGCACTGTTTGAAATATTTGATGACTAATAAATGACAGACATTATTTTAAAACAAACTAAAATTTTTTAAAAGGGTATTAGTTCTATAGTAGGAATCAAGGGCCTAATTAAAGCATTAAACCAGATGGATCAAGTATTGAAACAAAAATTCTCTTTTGTGACCAAGAAGCAATATCAAAATAAAATTTAGATAATAGCTCATAAGCATAAAAACCAAAGGTCAGTTGGCTCAGAACTTGAGTACAATTTTAATACAAATAATTTCAGGCAAGTGTGCACTAAGGTAGAATCTGTGAGTAGAGATTGCCAAGGTGTAGTCATCTGTGTCCAGGGAACTAAAATGGAGCCCGAGGTCATAACTTTCCATCCATCCTGTTTGTCCATAAACTTCGGAACTTTTCAGCTGTGCCTGAACGTTAATCTCTTCCTCACCATGAAAACCATACTATCTGCATTTCTTATTTTGAAAGCAGCCAACCCTTTCTGCCAACCAACATGTTTCATTTGCATATTGGGCTCAACCAATCCCTAGTAATTTAGCCAGAATCCTTCATTTATGTAAAGAGGACTGGACTGAGCATAGTACATGCAGCCTGATCCATTATAAACCCTGGCTTTCTTTGTTCTCTCTGGAATGCAATTTAGTTCATTACCTGAATATGTGCCCTGGACTGCAACCCCTCTTTTGCTCAAATAAACATCTTTTTAATCTTTACTACAGCCCAAATATTTTTGTTTGTTAACAAAGCATTGCCAAAGGCAAGCAATTTCCTGCTTGAGAATTTACTTTGTTGAATCAGTTACCAACTACACAGGTATCTGTAAGTATATTAGACCAAATAAAATTTAAATGTTCCAACCACAGGATGGTAATTTAAAAAGTCTTGTTTGTATCTCCACTTCACAGTTAATTTAAAAAATGTAGTATCTTGCATATGTTATTTGCTCAAAGAGCTAAATCAGAACCATCTTAGTTAGAAACTCAATCCTCACACCTGAAAATATCCTAAAGGGTTTGATTTTTAGGGCCCTGCCATCATCACTTCATAAATAGGAAAGAGCATGTTTTTGCTAATAAAAAACTTTGACCTTTTATTTTTACACTTTTTTAAAAAACAATATCACAAATAATTCTAAAATACATTCAAACCCTAAAGAGCCACATAGATTGTGGAATAAAATGGGACACCTTCTTACCCATTGGGCAGTAAGGAAATACGGAGAAGAAAGTACCTAGAGACAAATTTTAGAATCAATTTGGTAACGGCCTGTGACAATCCGTCATAATTATTTACTGATTTTGTTTGAAGAAACTCACTACAGACTTTACAAAAATAAAAAATGATGACCTTTTATTTTTGGAGAATTACAGGAGCCTTCCAAAAATCTATTTTAATCTTAATACATCAGTATAAAATTATTTAGTTGATATATCATCTCCAATATTGTTCCATTGTGCATATGAACCTTTTATGATGGTCTCCATCAGTTAGACACTTACTCATTTGAGCCTGTTTTTGAAAGACAGGCATTTGCAAAGCTATCATAGTCAATTATTTGCAGGGATCAAGGGTAAAAAGGCAGTCAGTGAGTATAAATGCTTTTATAAGTTTATGAATTTTCTAGAAAACGAGAACAGTATTATTGAATGTCTAAGAGAAATATATGGCAGTTAAGTGCTCTCTAGGTTATTTTGTTTTACTCCCAGTTTTGATTCTATGCAATAAGAAAAAATTATTGTGTAAACACAGGAAGGTAATCCAAAGAAAATAAAATACTTCTTTCAAATTTAAATTCAGGCTTATTACACAAATGCTACTAACAAGCATTTGTAACATCATGAATGAACCTTGAGATCATCATATTAAATGAGAAAGTCAGATTTAAAAAATCAAGAACCATATGACTTCACTTATAGGTGAATATAAAACTGAAAGTAACAAAGAAACAAATACTCAGGAACAGAGTCAATAGTTTAGAAAGTTACCTGAGGGTAAGGGTGTAGGGGGTTGGGGAGTAGGGAGGGGGCATCAAATATATGGTGATATAAAGAGAACTGATTCTGGGTGGTGAGCACATAATGAAATACATAAGTGATGTAATGTAGAATCGTACACCTAGAACCTATGTAATTTTTCCAACCAATGTTACCCCCCAAAACGTAACAATTAAAAAACAAACAAACAATAGAAATCCAGTCACATAAATGCTTCAAGTCATGTGTGAGAAGACATTTAGTTTCACTCATGGGTAGGTGTCACAATTTGCATAGGTATTGACATTTTAATCCAATAGTTTATAGGCAATGAATTTGGAACCGAGGTGCAACTCAGAATTGTTTTCTTGATCCAGGCAGTTTAGCAGAACTTTCAAAGTAGTCTTTGAATCAGAATCACTTAGTGTATATTAAAAATGTAAGTTTCCGGACCTTACATCTCCAATTGAATCTCAGAATTACTTTTGAAGCGAGTATTAGATATTAATACTCATATTAATCTTCCATTTCCACATTCTCACCCTAAGCTCTTTATGAAAGAAATCTGAGAGCCACTGCATTAAAACTAATAGTATGTGTGCTCCTACAGGGCTTACTCCACATTTGACCATGCAGCATGGAAGTTACAACTGAATTGAAGGACAGAAAATAAAATCAGACGTCTAAGATTTTAGAATTTAAATTAACTTGCTGTTATACACTTTTAGAAAAAAAAGTTTTTAAAATATAATTGCCCTTAATCAAATATTAAGTAATTCAAATTAGTCAATAATTATCTCCATAGATCAGAACGATAAGTGCACCTATCCTTATACAGTTATTCATTGGTCCAAAAAAACCACCAAGCAAGCCCGTTACTTTGTGACTTAACCATGAAAAACATTCTAAGGCGATTCTCAATAGTTTTAAATGTTTTGTTTTTTTAAAGGCTTCTTTTTTTTTTCTTTTTTAGTACTTATTTATTTTATTTATTTTTGAGAGAGAGAGAGAGAGAGAGAGAGAGAGAGAGAGATACAGAGACAGAGAACTGAACTGGGGGAGATCCCAGTTCAGCATATGGTTCCCTGCGGGCCGGGGCCGGAATTTGATCCCCGGCCCCCGGCGCTGCAAAGTGAGCACTTAACCCACTGACCCATCCCAGCTTCCCCTTAAATGTTATTTTAATCTTCGAAATTCAAACATCCAAGCTAATTGGAGGTGTGGACTTTAGAACTACAGAGATTAAGATTGGAAGCTCAGGGGTCATTACCGATTTTACAAAGTTGTAAAAGCCAGAATTCTTGATGATGAATCCATTATGCTTTACTACTGTCTAGAGCAGGGGTTCCCAACCTTTTTATACCCTAGGGCGCATTCTAAAATATCGGTAGGGCGGCGGGCACCAGCTATTTCTAAGGATATTTATTATTGAACAAGAATAAAAAATAATAAACAAAAATAATTTTAAAATAATAAATTTATTGTACAAATTATATACACACAAAGAAACATATATACAAAA
>PVKE010004574.1:0-63878 GCA_004027555.1 Craseonycteris thonglongyai | reverse complement strand
TTACTAAATACCATTCTCACCATAACTGCCAACTGTGCGGTGTCTGATATATCTGTTGACTCGTCAAATTGCAGAGAGAAGCAGTCACATATTTCCAAGTCAGTCTTTAACTGAGTTTGCAAGTCTTTTGAAATTGCGTGTATGCTTCTTGTGACTGTGTTATTTGACAACTGTAGGTCTTGTATCGCCGACATAATCTAACGCTTGTTAGAATATTCCTCAAACAAACTATCGGCAGCAGTCAGAAATGCTTCTTTTAACAATTCACCATCCTGGAAAGGTTTTTTCTTCTTTGCGAGCATGTGAGAAATTTTGAAAGAAGCAATGGTTGCCTTTTTAGATTTTTCCACATGTCTAGTGAAAATAGTCTGTTGAGTAGTTAAACTTCATTTTAGTTGATTTATTTTTTCCTTTCTTACTTCAGATTTAAGTGGATAATTCGTATCAAAAGTGGTATGACTTGTCTGAAAGTGACGTTCAACATTATGTTTTTTCGGCACTGCAATGCTACTGCCACACAACAGGCAAATGCATTTACCTTTTAAATTAATGAAACAATATGATTCCTCCCAGTCTGTGTTAAAATTATAGGTTCATTTGCTCTTATTTGGTCCACTCATTTTAGGACTAAAAAAATAAAAATAAAAATAGTTATAGAACTACAATATCATATCAAATTGCCACCATAATAATAGATTACCTACCTCGCTTTGAGTTCATTTAAAATCGAATATATCAAAACACCGTGATCCTAGCTCACCGTCACGACCCGATCAGTCCAGCAACCGCAATCCAAATGGCACCTTCGCGTCTCCCGGTTGGGGGGAGGAGAGTTTAAAGAGCGCAGCGGCTACACAAGACGCGACATGGACAAAGGCGACAGCTCGGGAAAAACTCATACATACGACATCGCAAACATACCAACGTATATCATAAACCTGTGTAGATACTCAAACAATATTTTTAAATTCTAACAAATGTATACAAATAAATGATAGTTTTACTTAGTATTTATGAAAAACTTCTGATGCAGTCAAATAATGGCGGGCGCACACAAATAGGGCCGCGGGCGCCAAGGCACCCGCGGGCACGGGGTTGGGAGTCCCTGGTCTAGAAGGAAAGGGCTTGAAAAGGGGAACTCTGATCAGAGAGCTATACTACACCAGGCACTTTCTTCAGGTTTCTTATGTGAATTTTCACAGCCTGCTATGTTAGGAAACAAGGTGGAAAAGAAGAGGAGGTGGGGCCTGTGGGATTTGTCCAGGAAGACTGCTCAGCTCGGGCCCCTGGCTCCGGGAACCCCTCTTCCCTCCCTCCACCTTGCCCCTGCCCACACTGAGACAATTGCCTCCCCTGGCCCTTCTGGCCACACTTTCCCTCTGGGCTGTGGGCTCCTCTAGACAGGCAACTCCTCGGCAGCTCCAGCTCTGCTTCATGTCTGCAGCCAGGACCCCTCAGGGAACTTGGCAAGCAGGCAGCCTCAGTGATGCTGAGCAAGTGGGGGAGTGAATGACTGAATTCATGAAGACGAGATGGGTCGTGTGCGAAGTACCAACCAAGTAGGCAACAGTTCTGAGATTTGTCAGCCTGGGCGCCCCAGCGGTGTCCAGGTGAGTGCAACAGTTTGTCCAGTTGCTATAGTATCTGGTGGGGGGGGGGGGGAAGGGCTGGGGAGGGGCAGGGTCTATGTTGGGAGAGGAGATGAGTGCGCAGACTGCCAGAGATATGCAAAGAGACCCAAAGCCCACCTGTCAAACCCAGTACGGTGGTTCTGTTGGTCCAGCAGCCTGGGAAGGCTTTCTAGATTTGGGGAGATGGGGTTGGGAGGTGATCTGTAGAGACCGCACTTGAGGAAAAGCCCCATCCTTACACTAAAACAATTATTTTTTCTCTCTGTTTCATAATCCTGGAGAAATGTCATCAAGCCCTGAGTGGATTCCTCCTCACTGGGCCCCGATTCAGGCAGAAGCTCGAGGCTGCCAACAGGGAGTTTGGAGCTCGTAACTCAACTGTGGGCAGGGCCTGGGGGGCCTGATTCCAATTAAAGATGTCAAATATATTTATGGATTATGCAATCAACAGGTATGCAGCAGCCGAGATAGCCGACGGGGCCACCCTGGAGATAGGCCTGTAATTAATTAATCCCGGTGTGTCTGCCAAATTCTGTTTCAAACGTGAGTGTTCTGGGCCATGCTGGGGACCAAGTCTGGGGCCGGCTTTAGACCCCGTCTTGTATTGGGTGGCAGAGGTGGGCAAGGACCTAGGTCCTGAGGGTCTGTCTGAACAGAGAAAAGAATTTTAAGACTCAGAGGATCTGGGTTTGAATGATAACTATACCACTTACCAGGCTGACTGGTGTGACCTTGACCATGTTACTGAAACTCTCGAAGTCTCAGTCTCTGCTTCTGACAATGGAGAGGATGTATTGAGGATCAGTTGAGACCATGTACGTGAAAGAGCTCAGCACACAGTGGGTGCCCATCAAAGGTTGACTCAATGAAAGAAGTGGGTGTGCCTAACTTCCTCATCCCCAATGTTGTAGTGCCCATTTATAGACAGATTAGCAACCACTCCCTAAACTATGTGGAAGGCACATACTACTCCTAAAATATCTCTGAGCCTCTCTTTGCTCACCTGTGAAATGGACTTGTCAACTCTACGCTCTGGCCTCTTTCTGCCCCTTTAAGCTCTTAGGAGTGAATAGAGACTCAGATAAGATGCTCAAATCGTCCATTCAGCTGACTCGGACTCTGGTCATTCCAGAGCTACACCCCAGTGCCCAGATCTGAATTTAAGGAGGCAGACCCCTCCAGGAGCTTCAGTCCCCAGGGGGTACCCGTACCAATCAGATGTACAGCAAAGGCGATGCCAGCAATGGCAACAAGCTCAGCCGTCAGTGGTGTGCCCGACTGCACGCACACTGCCCCTGTGCCGCTCACCACCCTCACCTCCACTCCACCAGGTAGGCCGGGCTCTGCTGCTAGCTGTGCGGAGTCTCGGAGAGCTTTAGTAGCACAGCAGATGTTCAGCACACGGCCCTTGGCCTCTGCTCAGTAAGAAGTCCCAGTGCTGGTAGTTGTAGGGTGGGGGGCTGGAGCGACCCTGTCTACATCGCACAGGGTCACCAAGCACTCCACGCAGAAGCCGGGCCTGTTCCAGAGCTATCGGCATGAGCGTCCTCAGTTCTTGCTCTCTCTTCTGTTCCCTTCAGAGGTGTGACTTGCAGTTCTTATAGGCTGACCCGACGTACCATTTTAAATGAGACAGAAAACAAACGCACTGTCCCATTTCAAATGGTATGTGTGGTCAGCCTACTCTCACTGGGCCAATTTCAAGGTGTCAGTAGGCTGACCAGATACACCATTTGAAATGGGACAGTACCGTTGTTTTCTGTCCTGTTTAAAATGGTATGTCTGCTCAGCCTGATTTCATAGAATTCCCTCTGGCTGGAGCATGGGCTGTAGGGATCTCATGAGACTAGTCCGGCCGGGCAAAGGGTATTAAGGTGTGTCTGTCCACTTGGGAAAGAGATAGCGGTGGTGTGTGGAGACCTTTAAGATGGGTGAGTGTGTGCACACGTGTGTGTGTAAGCTTGTGTGCCTGTGCATGAGCATGTGTGGGAGTGCGTGTGTGTGCCTGTGCATATTAGCATGATTGCTTATGGATGTGTGTATATGTGTGTGTGTGTGAGTGCATATGTGCATGTACATGTGCATACATGTGTGCATGCGTGATGGGGAGCAGCGGGTGGGATTAAAGGAGAGGCCAGGCTCCTGGCACTTGACGTGGGGGATGCCCCAGAGTAAAGCTGGTCCCATGTGTCCCCTGCCTACCCCTGCACTGGGTCCTGGCTGTGTCCATTAGAGCCCTGCCCTTTCCGCAGTGGGCTCTTCTTTAGTCATAGACTTGGAGGGGGACTCTGGCCTCTCGGGTAACACCTACTACATTGTGTAGCACATTCTGTCACCAAAGCATTTGGCATCCATGGTCTCACTCAACCCCTACACTGGCATTCCTAGCCTGGTCCTTGGGGCCTGAGCTCGGGTGGCCTCCTCCAGACACATAGCAAGACAAAGTGCTGGTCCCTGCGCCCGGCCATCGCCTTCCCACATGAGGCTATCAGCGTATCGGTGCTGACAGGCCTGCCCCAGGCAGCAGGCCACGTGCGTGCCCAGCTGTAGTCCCTGATTTGAGACACACACACACACACACGTGTCCTTTTGGACGTACTTAGAGTCAGTCTCGACCCTCTGACAGAGCCATTCACTCCTTGCGCACACTTGCTCAGGACCCCAGTGTGCTGACTCTGCTGTGTGGCCCTCAGTTCCTCGTCTTCTGGGCCTCTGTCCATCTGCCGGTTGTGGGGTTGCAACAGCTCATAGTCAAGTCTCTTCCAGAGCTGGTGGTTTGTGGTTTACACAGTGTCTCTTTAAAAGTGCTGCCAAAGGGATTTAGTCTTCCCCCAGGGACTGATGAGGGGTGAATATCTGAACTTGTCAGCTATAACTGACCCTAGAAAGCATTGTTCAACACCCTGGGGCTACCGAACAGGAAACAGGAGATTCAGAGAGGTGAGAGGAGTGCCCACAGATACTCAGCAAGCTGCAGGCAGATTTAGAGCTTCAGAGAGCCAGCAGGAGCCCCAGGGATGACCTGCAACTCTGCTGACCCCCTCCAAAGCCAGAGTGCTCCCCCCTCCTAGGAGAGCCCGTCTCGATGCTGGCTGAGGTCCTCCGAGGCCTCAGTCTTTCCTACACTCGCCCATCGTCCAAGCAGGACAATTTGCATTCCTTCCTGCTAGGACTTCTCCAGGTCCCTGGGAGAATGACTTCTAGAAAGATTAGCCTGGCTCAGAACCCAGACCTGAATGTCTGACAAGGGAAACCAGTGGCCCCGAGGGAAGGCAGGGTGGGAAGGGAGGAGCATGGCCAAGTCTGATTGCAAACAAATTCCACTCTCTCTTCTCTTCCTCTGCTTTTTCCTGCCGCTGTGTGCATTGAAGCTGACAGTTTTCCTGAAACCCAACCCCAAGCTGTGAACTTAGCCCTGATTGAAGCAAGGACAGGGGCTCTGCTGCCCTCCCTGGCCTGCTTGGGCAGGCAGGTGTCCTACCTGGAGAGGCTGAGTGCCATGGAAAACATGACCTTTGCCCTCCGACGGCTCGAATGCCAGTCTCAGCTCCACCCCCTTACTGTGTGACTTGAGCACATGATTCAACCTCTCTTTGCCTCAGTTTCCTCATGGGATGAGCTGGGAATGATAATCACATCTGCCTCATTAAGGCAGCTATGCCCACCTAGCTCATACTGAGCAGCACAGTTCCTACTTACTTCCTGCTCCTTTGCCCACCATGTAAGCCTGGGGCAATAATGGCCCTCAGGGATTATTTTCCACTCAGCACTCTTAAAGCTTCTGGAAGGACCCAGGCCCTGGAAGTTTTGTCCCCAGAAACCCAAGTGCCTCTCTCCAGGCCCTGCATAGTCCTGATGGATCAGGTGATAGTCAGCCAGGAGGTGAGCCCAGTCACGAGGAGGCTCCTGGGGGCTTCGATTCAGTCACGAGGAGGCTCTTGGGGGCTTCAGCCAGAGCAGTGATCAGGACAGAGGGCTGTGTGCAGGAGACGGGGTGGAATGTGGGGACTGTCAAGAAGGTCAGCTGTGAAAGAGAGGAGGGTGATGCAGGGCCCAGGGAGCATATGTGATTCCTTTAAGAGACTTGAAACAAGCCCAGTCACCCTTGAACCCCAAATATCGTTCAGGGCCAGGAACCCATTCTTAGCAAATTGTCTCAATGTGGGAAAAACATAAACCCAGCAGGGGCCAGACATGGATTCTATCAGTGTCTTTTCTCTCCTCGTTCCAGTCCTGGCCTCCTGAGCCCCAGGCCTCTCCCTTGTGGTGTAAACTTTCACAGGATCTTAGGCTTCATCTGGATGACAAAAGGGATAGCAAGTTTCAGTTCCATTTAAGCAACACTCCATCTGGGCAGCTGCTCTGTGCCAGGCACTGAAGACCCAGAGAGGAGTAAGGGGGCATCTCCGCCCTTGGGCTGCTCACAGTTAGGAATGATCATGGGCATGTATTAGATATCTACTATAAGCCAGACATCGTACCAAAGGAGGACAAGAGCATAGCCCCAATTATTGTATATGGACCTTTTTTTTTTTGTTATTGTCATTGTACAGACAAAGAAAATGAGGCTTTGAGAAGTTGAGTAATTTGCCCAATGTCACACAATTAAGAAGGCAAGATTTATTACCATGTGACCAGTGTGGCCTCCATAGTCCAGTGGAAGGGTTCAATCTCTTCCCTTCACCATACACTGCACTTTCATTCCCTTATTGGGGGATGGATCAACCTGTGGATTAATTACAGCCATTTGTCTGATGAGGAAACTAAGACTCAAAATGGAAAGTAACTTGCCCAAGGTCATCTAACAATGAAATGATAGCCCTGTTATCTGAATTTCGGTCTCTGACTACTTGCAGTTAATTATGTTCTTAGTGGTTTCCCTGGGGATGGTAATTAACATCTTAATTTATAACAGTCTAGTTTAAATTGATATTAATTTAATTATAACAACATATAAAACTTTATTCCTACAAAGCTTCTTTCCCACTTTTCTCTCCTTGTGTGGTTGTCTTATAATACAAATTATATCCTTAGGTATCATAAAACCCATCAACACAGATATGTAATTATTACTTCATGCAGTTGCATTTTAAATCATGTAGTAGAAAAAAAGTTACAAACCAAAAAGCAAACATTTGTACTGTCTTTTATATTTACCTATAAAGTTACCTTTACTGTTGCTCTTGATTTCATCATGGGGATTCAAGTTACTGTCTAGTGTCCTTTCATTTTAGCCTGAACGACTGCCTTCAGAATTCTTGTAGGGCAGGTCTTCTGGCTGTAAATTCTCTTAGTTTTTGTTTATCAGAGAATGTCTTAATTTCTCCTTTATTTTTGAAGAATAGTTTTACTGGATATAGAATTCTTCATTGACATTCTTTTCCTTTCAATAATTTGATTATGTCTTCCAACTATATTCTGACCTACATGATTTCTGATGAGAAATCAGCTATTAATTTTATCCAAAATGTAATGAGTCATTTTTCTCTTGCTGCTCTCAAGGTTCTCTCTTTATCTTTGGTTTTCAGCAATTTGATTAAAATATGTCTAAGTATGAATCTTTGAATTTATCTTACTTAGAGTTCATTGAACTTAAATGTGTAGATTAGTGGTTTTCGTCAAATTTGGGGAGTTTTCGGCTGTTATTTCTGCAATATATGCTCTATGTCTCTAACTCCTCTCCTGGGACTTCCATGATGCATATGTTGGTACGCTTAGTAATATCCCACAGGTCTCTGTTCATTTTTATGGTTTTTTTTCTCTTCCTTAGACTGAATTTCAATTGACCTATCTTCAAATTTGCAGATTCTTTCTTCTGCTTGCTCAGATCTAGTATTGAGCCACTCCAATGGATTTTGTTATTTCATTTATTGTACCGTACATATTATACAATATGTGAATGTCTGTTTGGATCTTTTTTAAAAAAATAATTTCTATGCCTCTTTGATAGTCTGGTGAGATATTATTCTCATACTTTCTTTTAGTTCTTTACATATTTTATTAATTCTAGAACATATTTATAATAGATTATTTAAAGTCTTTGTCTACTAGTAAGTACAACTTCTGGACTTCCTCAGAAACACTTTGTATTAATATTTTTATATTTATGGCCATACTCTCTTGTTTCTAAGCATGTTGCATAATTTATTGTTGAAAGCTGGGCATTTAAAATTGCATAATGTGACAAGTCTGCAAATCAGGTCCTCTAGCCTCCTCAGGATTATGTTGTTAATACTAAGCAATGCTCCTGGCAGCTCCTTAAAGAAGTCCCTGTTCAGTTAACTTAATGGTCAGCTAATGATCTATTGCTTGCCTGTCTATTATTCACTGCCTCATGCTGCTTTGATGTTAAACAATTGCCTCTGATTGTTTTTCAACAAACACTCCTCGAAAAAATGGTTTGTTAGCACTAGGCAAGCATCCAAGTCAGGTCAAATACAGACAACCTTGAGATTGGGGTCTTCCAGGGAATCACCAGGCAGGTCATAGAATGGCAGTTCTCTGGGAATGAGGCTTTAAAGTAGCTTCTACACCATATTGCACCCTCTATTGGCCACCGGGCTGCTGATTTTCACTGTGACAGCAAGTGTTAGTTTACAAGGCTACCGCCAAGGGAGTGTGGAGGATGGGGATTGGGGCAAGTTAAAATGCTGCAAAATTTGCTGTTCTTACTGAAATTAAATGGTTTTCTTGAATAACTGCTTCCTGAATTGCTGCAAGTCTTTGGTTAATTTCCAGAGTTTTGCAAAAGTGGATTCTGACCACTTTCCCCACGGTTCTTATTGTTTTTATGGAGGAGAGGCTTGTTGGAGGTCCCTGTTCCACCAAGTGGTTCAGTGACGTCCAAGTCCTTGCACTTTTGTCTGGAGACAGGATACATGGGCATGAAAGGGAAAGTTGAGTTTAGGAAAACACATAAGGCAATTTCCTAAAGGTGTACTAGATGCCAAAAGGCATGGTTATTATAATAGGGGTCATATGAGTTCTCAGAAGGGTATGATCAAGGTAGACTGAATGAAGTACAAGGAAATGTTACTAGAGGACGTGAGATCCTGGGTTGCTCTGACTACTAAAAGGGAAGGTGTCTTCACCCATCCCAGCATCTTGTCACCTGACAACCTCTTTTGCCAGTGATCTTGATGACCTGAATTCAACTAAATGCCATTACTCCATCTGGGGGTGTCATTCTAGTCGTTAAGTTTCAGCCTCTCTTCCAGACGGTACCTTTTGACCTGTTCAACCAGGTAGGGCCTGAGACTTTATCTTAAAACCAGTAGCATCTTTTTGCATCTGTGATTTGTCCTTTTCCCTGCTGACCTGGGCTCAAGATAAGGCAAATTGGGACTCAGCTCAGGACTCCCTGTCTCAGAACCTCTCTGCCATCCTCCCCCACAGTGCCTGGAATTCCAGCAGCATCACTAAACCATTGCTTGGTCCAGACAGCTGTATTTAAATAAATTAAGATTTCCTGAAATGCAAGTTCCAAGGGGTTACTCACCTGGAAGTCATAGCTGGTAGATTCTGCCACTTACCATATATATTCCCTAAAAACATAATTTATATGGTCCTGAATTTTAAACCTGTAAAACAAGGAGGGTCTGAAAGAATGCTTTGACTGTCACAGTTGGATGGAGATCAGTTTTTCAATGAGTCAACAAGTCTTCCTAGATCCTGAAAGCAGGGCTGGATGCCTCCTTAAGTTCCCAAGAGTGCCAGTGCCTCCCTCTGTCCCACAAATAACCCTAAATAGTTTGTGACTCTTTGCACAAATATAACCCCACCATATTGAATATAAAACAAGGGCAAAGAACTTCCCAGATTCACCTCCAAGTTCCTAGCACCAGCATCAGGTCAATAGATAGCAAATGCTCAAATAATAGTCAGAACTCAGTAGGGCTTTTTGAGTCTCGCTATAACCCACCAACATGAAGACCTAATATATGTGCAGAAAACTATGAAAGGGAGAGAGGGAAAGATTACAGCACTTTTAAGTTTACAAATGTTTTTGCACTTATTAGTCATTCTCTAACAAATATTTATTAAACCCCTACTAGTATTGTTCATTTAATCATTCCCCCAAAAAGATTGCTGTTGTTACCCTATTTTGCAGCTTATGAAGCCGAGGTCCTGAGAGATGAGGTGCCTACTCCATGGTCACAGTCAGTGTCAGACCGGCCTGGGGCTCCCAATCTCAGCTCCCACCTCCCGCTTCTGCTTTTAGAGTCTGACCCACCCAACCCTGGGACAGGCAGATGCCAACAATCATAAAACTTGAGCTCCAGAGGGTGGGAGGTTCTTACTCTATCCCAGCACCAGAACAGCACCTGGCACATAGTAGGTGTGCAATAAATACTGGTCTAATTGGATGAATGAATCTTCTAAAATGCAGGTAGAGGACAAGCGATGACAGACTGAAGGAAGGGGCCTGACAGATGGAGAAAGAACCGCATGTCTTGAACACCTCCGTGTGCCAGGCATGTCCCAGATCCTGCGCATAGACCCCCATAGCAGCACTGTGGGGAGGGAACCAACTTGCCCAACATCACCTAACAATTACATGACCAGCTGAGGACTGGGACCCAGGTCGGTGGAATGCCAAGGCCAGCTGCCCATCCTCCACAGCTTTGGATATGTTCTCAGGACCTCTCTCTTCTCTTTAGAGAGAGAGAGGGTGAGTAATTGCCCCAGCACACTCATATAGCAGCTCAGCCACAGAGCTGCCACTCCTGGCATTCAAAAGTTGCCCAGAGCACACACCCTCTGAAGTCGAAATCTCCAGCAGGCTCCCCGGGCGCTGACAAACGTCTCAGGAACCCAGAGGTGTGCACACACGCTCGCAACACACAAAGACGCTCATGCTGCGCCTGCCACAGCAAAAGGAGCCCCGGGCTCCTCTGAGTGTATTTTAAATCCATTCTGACTCCCCAGAAAGTCTGTTTTTGTTATTCGCGCTGACCTTTTAAACTCCATGCAGTCCTGCATTTTTCCCGAGGCCTCGGTAGGACCTATTAATAATCCCGCTCTCCCACCGAGGCTCTGGGCTGCAGCCGGCTCTCTCATGTGCTGTAAAAGCCAGAACCCCCACTGCTGGCAAGTTCACCCTCCTCTCCAGACTATTAGAGGGGAAAGCACAGCCCACCCCCATCCCCCAGACTTGGGGAGAGGAGGCAGTGAGCATGCCTATGCTCTTCAAAGGTGAGAACAGGTGGTCCTGTGCAACCAAGCACAGGTTCGGGTACTCAATGGCCTAGGAAATGTGGCTGAGTCGGCCCCCTGCCTCTGGCTGCTTTCTCCTCTCTCTGAGCAAACATCTCTGCAAATAAATCTTCTCTTTCTTCCTTTCTCTCTCTCTGCTGGGTAACTGCTTCAGTTTCATTAAAGACTCTGGAAACATTCTTCAGGCTCAGCCGAGATATATAATACGGAGAACAGAGATTTGCTTCATAACCCACAAACTATTAAAAATATTAGTGTCCCCCTGAGAGTCTCTCTTAAAGATTCCTTCTCCCTCTCTGCCTCCCTCTCCCCCTGGTGCACGGTGCCAACAATAATGCAGGCGGGCTTGGCTGAGCCATTTACTTGAAAGAAAATAAAGAAGAGATAACAGGCCCCGGAGAAACCTCTCTTTGTGCCTGAATAATATCCGTCATCCTATACGTCTAGCTAGAGCTTTGTACTTGTCAAAGCCCCTTTCACCACTGTTATCTTGTCTGATCCTCAAAGCCGTGCAAAGTGGGGTCATGTCCTTTTTGGTAGGAGGGGAAACTGAGGCTCTGGAGAAGGGAGGCAATTTGGCTTTGAGGCGGAGCTAGGACTAGCACTGAGCTCCTTTTGCTTGCCAGCCTAGAGGATTTTTTTATTCAAGTGGTTGTATTAAGTTACTTCGCTTCTTAGTAGCAAATACCTGCTGTATATGAAACCCTGGAGCCAGCACCCGCTGTCCCAACTGTCTATCAAGGGCTAGTGTCTGATGTCACTCAGGCGATCTGTGTTTCATGTGCTCATCTAAGATGTGTTGAGGCCATCCTCTGGGCGAGGCCCATCCTTGCATCTGGAAATGAGGCCAGGGGTGTCCAGTGAGAGGGCCATTCCAGGGCTGGGCAGTGAGACCCCAGAAGGACCAGAGTGCCAGGAGTACAGGGGGACACCTCACGAAGCAGGCAAGGTCCTCAGGAGTGATGCTCAGCTGGGATTTCTAAGGATGGACAGAAGTTAGGCAGAGGGGGTAGATGAAAGAGGCAAGTTCAAGGTCCAGAGGCCAGAGAGGGCCTGATGTTTGGGGAGAACATCCAGAGTATAACCGTGAGTGAGCAGTGACAAGACAGAAGGAGGGAGAGGCCAGGGCCCCTGACACTGGATAACAAACTGATGTCCTGAGAACGATTGAGCGCAGCGAAGGACTTTCTGTCGTGAATGTTTTTTAGGAGTGTCTTAAGTGTCATGGGTGATGATTTATCCGTGGCATATTCATTAAATGTGCCATAGCTGCTTGTGTTTTGATGTGGACCTTAGAATTGCTAAAGAATAAAGTGAAGGGGACAGGGGTGAGGGAGGGAGGACCAGAGAGGTGGCCCAAACAGGATTGGGAGCAGAGAGGAGTAATGGGGTGAAAAGTTGGGAATTGGGCTTGAGGATAGTAGTGGGTAGTGACCAGGGGGCTCAAGTCCAGGTGGGGCCCCAGACCAGGGCATCCGCTCCTGCAAGTTGGTTTGGATTAGAAGCCCTATGTGATAGCTGAAGAAACTGAGACGCAGAGTCTGTGAGGAAGTTGAATTTCAGCCCTCAGTCCCTTGAGCCCCTGGGCTCCTACGGGAACTTCCGGCAGGCTTCTCCTCAAGGCCAAATAGGGCTCTGCGGGCAGACTTGGGGGCTGAGAAGCCAGCACATTCTTTGTGTCTTGCCCTCTGGGATGTTTAAAATTAGCTTCCTGGAAGAATTTGAAAAGTCAGAGCCAGGCCAGTCCTAATGTCCAAGCATAAGGGACGGATGGGCCCAGGCCCTCTCTGAGCCACCTTGGGCTTCTCCTCTGAGGCTGTTTCCTTGGCTGTAGTGACCCTCCTTGTCCCAAATAAGCATCAGATGAGAGTATCATCTTCCAACTACAGTCCCCATGAGCACCTCTGTCATGTCCATAGCATGTCACCAACGAGACGCACACAGAGAAAGGAGGCAGCCCACTGAGGAGCCAGTGCCCAAGGGGGCTGGGTTCTGGCCCTGCTACCTGTGCGCTCTGAGACCATTGTAGGCCGCACCTGTCATGTGAGGGGCTGCCACTCCCTGGTCTTTTCAGGGCCGCACTTTCTAGAACAAAGGCTCTTGATGTGGAGACTTGCTCTGTCATTGGGGTAAATCCAGCCCTTCTAGACTAAGAAAGACTATACACGGCTTCTGGGAGAGGCCTGAGGGTGGAGAACTCCTTGGGGAGCCCACGTCTGGCCAGGCGCCACCTAGAAAGAGGCCCTGAGGAAGGAGCCTTGCACATCCTGCCTCTGCGAGTTCAGCCACCAAAGTGAGCCATTCTCCGAGTGTCCTTCATTATTGGTTCTATGAACCAAGGCCCTATGTCCCCTCAAAGGCTGCAGCAGCTGCTGGCCTGGTGGCCCTAATGCACCTTCTACTCACAGGGATCCTGTTCTGCCCACAGTGCCCTTCCCCAGCTGTGAGGAACAAATCACAGACTAAGAACCACAGCCGGCCTTGATGGAGGATTTTCAGTTCAGAGCCTGTGTGTGAGGAAGGTGGGAGTTTTGGAAGACTTCTGACTTCCAGGGGACCAGCCAGCACATTGGAAAGTGCTGCCCCACTGGGGTGGGGACAAAGGCAGGAGCTCAGCCTTGGAGAAAGGAGGGAGCATCTACCATTGGGGGCCCCCGCTGTGTGGCCCTGAGCTATGAGCCTGTGGGGAAGGGATGGCTGTCCCAAAGTGAACATGACAAACCGGGAGCTCCTGGCCTGGAGGCCCTGGCCTGCGGTCACTGGGTCGTTTCTAACTCTGCTGGGACTCCTCTCTTCTTGTGCCCCAGCATCCTAGCTCTTGACCAGCCTCAAAGCAGCACCTTTGATGTGGCTGCCTGGAGGTGCTAAAGGCCCTAGTTAGCGTAAATCACTTGTTTAAATCCCTCCTATTTAAAAAAGAAAGGATCTCACTGTGAGCCATGGTGTTGGTGATTGTCCCCCTGCTGGGCCCCTTCTGGGCAGTGTGAAGTGGATGATTTTCCTAAGAGGCCCCCTCTCAACTTGCCCTTTGCTTGCTCTGGGCTCTGAGGCCTTGACCAGTTCACTGCAACAGGGCAAGTCAGGTGCCTGGGGAGCCTAAGGGGAGCTGTCCTCACGCTCCAGGCCTGAGAGCTCCCTGAGCAGACTCCACCTCATGATTCCTGGCAGTTTAAGGTCCATGCACGCAGGGAAGGGCATCCAAGGGACTTGGCAGAGGACACACAGGCGTAGGAGGTGACAAGGCATCCAAACCTAGGTGGCCTGGCTGCAGAGCACATGCAGATGCTCTCAACACACCTGTTGAAGAGAGGAATCAAACCTGATCTGTGCATGTTTCTGAGAATCCTGTGCTGGTGGGCTGTGGAGTGCCCCGGCTACCTCCTCCATCACACACCTCCCATTCCCAGGGACGAGACAGGGCGGCCAACCTTTTGGCTTCCCTGGGCCACATTGAAAGAAGAATTGTCTTGGGCCACACATAAAATATGCTAACATTAATGATAACTGATGAGCTTAAAAAAAAAATAGCAAAAAACAAAACTCGTAATGTTTTAAGAAAGTTTACGAATTTGTGTTTAGCCTCATTCAAAGCCGTCCTGGGCCGCATGCAGCCGGTGGGCCTTGGGTTGGACAAACTTGGACTAGAAGCTGACTGTGGGGAGCCTGCTGGGCAGGGTGGTGGTAAGGGGGCAAGGAAACCTGGGCAGCCCAGCAGGGGCCCTGGAGCCCCCTCCTCAGCCCACCCTGCTGTCACACACCCATCTCTTCCGGTCCTGCTGGAGCTCAGCCCCATGGCGGAGCAGGGCAGTGAGGCCCCAAGGTTTTCCCAGCTTTGCCCAGGGCTCCCCAGAAAGTGGGGCCACTACGAAAAGAGAACTCGACGCTGGTGGCTTGGTGGACAGCACCTCTACTAGAATGCTTCCTCACAGCCCCTCTTCACTCAGGACACTGTCTCCTCACTCTGTATTTTGAACACCAGGGCTCCTTCTAACTTCACATGAACGCCTCAGACTCTCTTTTATTTACTCAACAGAAACTTAGGTTGTAAAGTAAATTGCATATTTAAACTACATTAGCTATCATGAGTTAAATATAATGTATATTAAATTATGTATCACGAGTTAAACCACAACCAAAGGCAGCGGTAAAATTAGAAATGTCCTTTCATCTAGATAGATAGATATTTCTCCTTCAACCACAGTGAGATCTGTGGACGCAGCTCTAACCTGCCCTCCTGCCCTGGCCCGTGTGTGATGGAGCGAGCCCACCATCCTTCACTACAAGCCGGGTGGGCTGCTTTATTTCCAGAATACAGGCAGCTTTCCACCCACCACCTAGCAAGAGTCTGACACCCCTCCCAGCCCACTGAAAACCACTGCTTGTGTGCTGACCAGTGTGTGCAGCATGGTCGCCACCTGCCAGACACCAGGCCCTTGCTGATGAGCACACACACCTAGTCTCTATACTGTTGGAGCCTCCAACCTCTGCCCTGTGAACAGATGAGGATACCAAAACCCAGCAAGGGGTGGGCACTTGCCCAGTGCGGCCCAGACAGTCTGTGGTGGAGGCAGAACAAGAACCAGGCTCCTGGCTCCCACCTGAGGCCCCACACACCTTTACTTCCTTGAACAGGTGGAGCTTCATGTTGGAACTCAGCAGATCCCTCCCACTTCGTGCCCACCTGGCCGGCTCCCTGGGCCCATGGGAATTCCTCTCACAAGAGGTGAGGGCCAGGGAGTGCCTCCTTCAGGGATGGACAGTGCTCACTGAAATGAGAGTCTCCCTGTGCACTTCCTCTGCACGAGGCTGGGTGCTGGGTGCTATAACCAGAGCTCTGTGATCTTGCCATTACAGAGTTTAGCATCCAATCCCAACAATCCAGGAATTCTTCAGCGTAAACCCATAAAGAATGGATGCTCAGTCCAGTGGAGCAGAGGCAGGAGAATCTTCCCACCAAAGGGCAGAGCTTAAGCAAAAGCATGGAGGTGTGAAAGAGAACAGTGTTCTGGGGGACTCGAGTAGTTCATCCACTTTTGGGAACCATAATGTGGGAAAGTACGAGGAGAATCCAGAAACAGTGGGATCAGGCATAAAGGTAGGGAGGAACCATGGTGGCCCTTGGAGCAAGGCAGTGTGGGTAGATTTTTGCTGTGACGAGGTCATTCCAGTGGCGGGGCTGGTGATGGACTATGGCTTCCTCTCCTCTAAGCCCCACTTTCTGCATTTCCAAGACAGCTAGTGTGAGGATTCATGAGAACCCAGCTTTGGAAGTGCTTTGGGAATACCAGCGGGGTCAGCCTTTACTCCTGCTGATGTTGTTCTTTGAGCTTCGCCTGTAGCCTGCCCTATGACCTTGGAAAAGTCACCCCTTCTCTCTGAGTCCAAAATCCCCCCGTGGAAAAGTTGGGCTGGCCTTCCAGCTCCCTCACAGGGGCTTGTGACTGGGATGAAGACACAGAGAGCTTGGAGCTGTGCAAGCCAAGCTGGCCTCCTGTGAGCAGCCACGTGTATGTGCACGGTTGTGTATGTGTGTGTGTGTGTGCGCATGTGTACCTGTGTGTGCACATGGGGTGTATGTTGTGTGTGCTTGTGCATGAGCATGCACATGTGTGTGCATGGGTGTGTGTGCGTGCCTGCGTGTATATGTGTGCACATGGGTGTGCACATGGGTGTGCCTGTGCATGCATGTGCATATGTGGTGGGGTATTGTCTGGCTCTGTGCGGTGTGAGCTGAGCTCCCTGGGCCTTTTACAGACTGTTTATGATGTGCCACTGTGGCAACTGCCCATGATTAGCTGCTCCACAGGCTCCAGGGCCTGGAACCAATGGAACAAAGTGGAAGGAGAGAAACTGAAAGGTCTGGGAGCCCAGTAATTCATTCTGTCACTGGCACCTCTGCTGCCCCTCTGAGTGTCAGGGGCCTCTCCCCCACACAGCCCTTCCCTGCCTGTGTCCACTGCCTCCAGCCAGGGTGAGCAGCCGAGGGAACAGGGCACGGGCATAGCAGTCAGGCAGACGCGCCTGTAAGTGCCACTTCCTCCACTTCGTAGGGGAGCTACATGCCTGGGCGCCTTGCCTCATGGCCTGGGCCTCAGGGCCCTCGCCCACCCACAGGGCCACACAGTGACCAAGGACATCAAGGGGTGGAGAGCACGCGCCACACCAAGTGGGTGTCAGGGGGTGGTGCCAGGGCCCAGGACTGAATGTGCAGGAGTGGGGCTTGGACATCTGTGTTGTCTAAGAAGGTGGACCTGTGCAGGCGGGTGGAAAGGGAGGAGTGCGGGACAAGGACCAGGAGTGACGCCTGGCCCTGCAGCTCCTTCTCCTCTCCCCGTCACAGCGGACCTTGTGGGGTTGCCCATTCGCTCACAGCCCTTGACCCCACACCCAGCGGGGTCGGGGGGAGAGCGAGTCCTGCGCTGCCTGATTTTCTTATGTGTCACTGACCTTCACGGTGACCCTGTGGGGTAGGGGTTCACAGCTTGCACTTTACAGATGAGGAAATTCAGGCAAAGGAAGGATGAGAGAGCTGCCAGCCTGCGTCCCATGGCAGGGACCAGTCCCCCAGGACAGGACACGGCCCTTCTTCTGGGCGGACAGCCCAGGGAGCTGCCTGAAGGAGCAGGCACCTGCAACCCTCAGAGAGGGAGCAATGGGCCTCTTCAGTCAAACCCCAGGGGAGCTCTCCTGCCAGTGGGGGGTGATTCCTGGAGCTCCTCAAGTCTCCCCCCGTGCATAGCTTCCCAGCTGCAGGAGCCCTACCAGGCTTCAGCTCAGGCCTAGGTCCCACGGCGTGAAGGCCCAGAGGAAGGATTTCATAGGCTTCCGTGTCCCTGCTCTTCTGGGCCAAGGCCTCTGCCTTCCTGCCCAGCTGAGCTGACGGCCTCTCTCCCACCACTTTGGCCTTCTCTCTGCCCCAGACCACTAGCACCCACAAGGTCCAGGGCTGTTTACCAGAGTGCCCTTCATGGAAGCCTCAAGCCTCCGTGCGCTCCCCACCACGGGGAGAAGGCAAGCAGAGGCTGAGCCCCGGGCTAGGGAGGGCAGGAGGGGCCTCTGAGTCCTCTCCTCACCCCCTTAAAGGCCCCAGGCAGTGACCTGGGCATGATCCCCCAGGAAAGTGAGGCCCTCTTCACTTGGAGCTTTGGAGGATGGGATTGTCAGAGCATTGGTCCCAAGAATGTGCTGACTCCACACCTGCACAGCAGGCTTCCTGCCACACAGCTATGTGCTCAGTCCTTCTGCCTTCCCAGCCTGCACCAGGGCCCTACGCAGCGTCCCCAGGGAGAACCCCAGCGTCCCGGGGGACAGATGAGCAACAGCAGATCCAATCACAGCGATGGCTCGGCCAGGCCAGCTTTGCCTAGCACATGGCACCCGAAAGCCCCACCAGCATCACGTCCCCCCAGCCACTGTCTCCTCGGGGCAGAAAAGTCTACCCCTGCGCCCCTGGGGTGAGGCTAGACAATATCCTGCCCCCAGCATCCCAGCCTCAGGCTCAGAAATCACAGGTGTCCCAGGTCTGTGCCCTGGGGCTGGCTTCACCAGGACTGCTCAAGACGAGATGCTGACAGCACAGCCCCTGGCAACATGATCAGGGTGGCTTGTTACCATCCTGATTCCTGGCATGGCCCTAGTACTAGCATAAGGCAACGAGGCCAGGCCCACGAAGGAAACCAGGAGCCAGATGCGAGCGACCCCAGGGCCTAAGCGTGTGGCCCAGGGTGGCTTCGTCTTCCTATGACATGCTTGACAGTACCACAGCGCCCTCCTGCATGAGCACCTGCATTAGGGATAAACAGTGGTCACACGTGTGTCATCGCATTGGTTTCCTGCCCCCGGGGTGCTGGAACAAAACTGCAAAGGCCTCCCGGGAAAGGGTGATGCTCCGATAATGACGGTGGCCATGTTTGCTGCTCAACACCTACCTGCCTCGGTTCCCTCCTCTTTAAAATGGTGGCAGTAATAGCACCCTCGTGTAAAGTTACAGCGATCAGCAGAGTTTACAAAAAGAAAAGTGTAGCATGGACATGATCTCTAACTCTCACAGCACCCCTGCAAGAAAGACGTCCCCATTGTACAGGTGAGAAAATACCCGGGAGCGATCCAGGGACCAGCCCAGGGCACTGAGTGGGCAGGACTCTGCCCCCTGCTTCCACAGTGCCTATAACGAGGAGGCTCAGGGGGCAGTGTCCTGAGAGGGGCCTGTGTGAGGCCAGGAGAGCTGGGTGGGGTCTACCCTTCACACCAGAACTAAAAAGTCTGCGCAGCGGCCCGGTCTCGGGGTCATAGATGTCCAGAATAGACGGGGAGAGAGGTCTCACCTCAGAGGCAGCCCACTGGGTGTGGGAAGTAAGAAGGAGCCCAGAGCAACACGTGGTAGATGCATCGGGCCTAGAGAGGAGCAGAATCCCCACAAGGGGAGTGTGTGCATGTGTGTGTGTGTGTGTGTGTGTGTGTGTCTGTCTGTCTGTCTGTGACTAGGTAGATGTGTGTAACTGTATGAGTATGAGTGCACTTGCATGTGAGTGTGTGTGACTGTGTTAATGTAATATTGTGTGAGTGTGTGTTTCTATGAGTGTGACTGTGTGTTTCTATGAGTGTGACTGTGTGTCTATAGCTGGGTGTGTGTTGATGTGACTGTGTGTGTGTGCACGCACGCACACACGCCAATCGGTGTGTGTGTGTCTACACAACACTTTGTGCTGGATCTCAGTGGTATGCTCGGGGTATGAGTGTGAGTGAGTGTGCATGTGCATGTGTATGTGTGCGTCTGCGCAGTAAGTTTTGAGAGAGAGAGAGAGCACATTACCCAGTGCTCAGCTTGGGCAATGAGGTTAATTACATTTTCTGGTCGGCTGGGAGTTAATCAGCGGCGCCTCATTGTTCCAACCCCTGTAGAATGTTTTCTTCCTCAAATGTCTGCACCTGCTTTTGAAGAGGAATGATGACAAACTGAAGGATGTGCAGAGAGGGTGATCAGGGTTGCAGGGGGAGTGGTCTGGTATCCACGCTGGCGCTGAGAACTGGCTCTCCAAGCAGGGTCGCCACCTGGAGAAGGGCTGAGCCACATGGGGGCAGCTGCTGCCCCAAACTCAGCAGCCTTTCCAGGATCACAGAGCACCAGTGAGTTCTGGGGGGCCGGTAGGCTGGCCTGCAATGGGTGGGAAGGTGCCAGGCCAGTTCCATGTGAAAAGCACTTTCTAGAGGATGGAGTGTTGGGGGTGGGGGGGTGGGGGGGGTGCGTCTGCTCAGAGGTTGGCACAGCCCACAGTGCCTGGGACAGCATCAGGGAACCCTCCAGGCCTGGGGAAACAGGCAGGTTCCTTCTCGTCCTGAGACCTGGAGCTGAGATTCCCGCTCCCAGAGCCAAGTCCTAGCATTGAGTCAGGCTCCTTTGGCCCCCACGACTCCTCTAGCAGTCCTGGGCTCTCTTGGACCCGTTTTTCAGAGGACGGTCTGGCGTACTGCCTGCGATGAGCACTGGTATGTGAAAGCAGCAGCCTGGGCCTTCTCACACCCTCACAGCCAGCCTGTGCTCATCAGGGCACTTTCTGCAGGAGAGGAGCAATGGGCGAGGGGAAGGAGTGCCAGGCAGGGAGCAGCCACACACAACACGGCACAGCAAGCGCCTGGGCAGGAGGAGGGCAGAGACCCCAGAGGAAGGGGAGGGAGAGGACACACTGAGATCCCAACTGCCCCCATCACCTTTATGACTTTGGCAAGGCATTCGACTGCCCTGAACCTTAGTTTTGTTATCCACCAGACCGAAGTATTCATAACGTCTGTAGGATCTGGGGGAGAACTAAATGAGGCTCTGTATGTATGTGGGTATACAAAGTTCTCAGTGGCATCTGTTGACTTACTGTTGTTTCTACGTGGGGAGGGAGTGCAGGATGTGAGCTGGGAAGGTTAAGGTGGGCAAGATGGCCCAGCAGCCCGGGCCCCAGCTTTGCCCACCTCTGCTGGCCTTGCGAGGACCTCTTTCCTGGTGCCCCAGCAAATTGGAAGTGGATTCACAGACATATCCAAACATGTGCTCCTGTGCTGTGTGTCCTTACACTGTCCCCTGCACCTCTGTGAGCTCTGTCTGTCAAGTGAGCAGCTGGACTCGGTGATGTGTAAGCCACATCCCTCCTCCAAAAAGGTGGGGGCTCAAGAGACCCCGGAATCAGAAATGGTAATAAAATGCCATTGGGTTCAATCATCTATGTGACAGATACCTACTGAGCACATTGTATGTGCTGGGGCTGGAGAGATATTAGTGAACCCAGACACATCATCGAGTGTCTTACCTTCCAAGTGGGAGGAGATGTGATAAGCACGTAACTGGTGTCGTGAATGAGAAGATAGTGGTGAGCAGAGAACAGTACAGCAGAGTAAATGGGGATGGGAGAGCCCCAGTGGGGGCTCAACGCTCATGACTGAGGAATCCTGTGTCTAAAGGTTTGATCCTTGGTCCAAGGGCAGCAGCCTTGAACCTGGGGCTGGGCACCTTGTCACCCTTGTTGTCCTGAGCAGTAAGCCCTTCCTGACACCACCCACCCTCAGAGAGAGGATAGGCCCGTCCAGCCCCAGACCCTGCACGGACATACCCAGGGGCGACAGACCCTGCTGTGTTCATCGCCCAGCGCCGCGTCCGCACCAGGCCCAGAATTCCATCTGCTGCCAAATTCCAGGGCTGGAAATAATGAGGCAAATTGTCCCTCACCGCTGATTGACTTTCAAGTTGCTCTGCTACACTGGGTGCAGTTGAAGTTTTAGCAAGTCTCCCGGGGACCCCAGGCGGCTTCAGTTTCAGCCTTGTAAAGAACTGTTAAGATCCAATCAAAATAAATAAAATCAGATCCAGGAAAGCGATGTGTTTGTGACTGCAGACGAAACACTCAGGATATTCATGCTGAAGCCCAGCGCCCCGTTTTCTCGGGGATTCCTTACACCACACTGGCACGGACCCGTGATCTCACCAGCATCTGTTCTCAGAGGCCCAGGCTGCCGCGAACCCCCTGCCCCTGTGCAACTGGAGAGGAGAGTGCAGGCCGGGCTGGAGCAGACTGTGGGACTCCTCAGGGTCCCACTCCGTGGCTGCAGGGGAGGGTCCTACCCCCCAGGCCTGCACAGCCTTCATGGCCTGCCATGTGCCTAGCCCTGGGGAAATACAGACTCTAGACACACATGGTGTAACCACGGCATCGAACATTCTAGGATGCCGGCATAGCTCAGCGGTTGAGCGTTTGCCTTGTGATCACAAGGTCCAGGGTTTGATGCCCAGCCCTGGCCCATGCAGGCCCACATGCTGGATGAAGCGCCGTATAACCGGTAACTGCTAGGATGGCTCGAAGGTTCTCGCCTCCCATGTGGGAGGCCCCTGGTTTGGTTCCCACCCCACACAGCCCTACATCCACCTGTGTGGAATGCTACCGTGTCACAACTAATGATGTACAACTATGGAGACTGCTCTGGGCACCCCCCCACCCTTTCTCTCTGTCTCTCTGTCTCTCTCTCTGCCTCCTTCTCTCTCTCATTCTCACCTTCTCTCAAACAAACAAATAAACAGAAAACCAAACTCATGGACACAGTCAATAGTTTAGTGGTTACCTGAGGGTAAAGGGGGAGGTGGGTGGGAGAGATGGAGGGGAAGTAGGGAGGCGGCATGAAACATACGGTGATGGAAAGATAGCTGACTCTGGGCGGTGAGCACGCAATGCAATGCATAGACAATGTCATGTAGAATTGTACACCTGGAAACAATGTAATTGTTATCACCCAATGTCACCCCAATAAATCCAACAATAAAAAAATGTAAAATAAAAATAAACTCAAGAAAAGAAAAGAAAAACAATGAAATAAGTCTTAAAAATGGATAAAATAAAAGCAATTCCAAGTGCAGGTGATGGACTTGTCAGCTGTTGCAGTCGTAGGTCAGGGCAGAAGAGAAGCTATTCAGTCCCAACTCTAAGGATCACCGAGAGGGATAGCCCAGAGACGCTCTTTCGGAACGGGCTCGGCCCAGCCCTTACTCCTCTGGACACAGTGGTGAAGCAAATCAAGGTGATGAGGCTGAAGAGAGAAGTGCTCTCCCACCTCCCTGCTGAGGGGGCTCCTTCCTGCTCAGCCAGCCATGCCCTCAGGGGGTCCCCATAGACCCCTTTCCCTTGACCTTAACGACATCCTGTGTTTGATGCTTCAGCTGGAATTTGTGATCAAACCCTGGAGGAAAAATCAAAGTCCTTGAGAAAAAAGCCCTGTGCCATGCCAAGAACCACCTCCCCACGCCTAAGGCTCAGCGAAATCAGCAGGGACACCCCAGCGACCTCCCTGCAGCCAGACAAGCATCCCTGGAGCCCCGAGGGGTCCTGGTGAATAACCCTCTCCTGTTAGAAATGAAAAAGCAGGTCCCAGAAGGAGAGGAAATCACTCAGGGCCACTTCAGGGAACGAGTGAGAGGCAGGTTTGGAAGCCAGGCCTCTGGTCCCCACTCCCACTCGCTGGCCGCCTGACCCAAGAGCTGTATTCATCATTGACTGGTTGGCGCCATGTTTCCATTTGCCAAGCTTCGCCCAGTCCAAGCCAGGGGGTCATGTGGGGCCTCCCTGGGTCCTGCCAGTGCCAGGCCGTGCTTGCAGGCAGGCCAGGCCTGGGGCCAAGCCCGTCCTTCCCGGGCTTGGCTGCCCCCCACACTCCGCGCTGAAAGGTCCCCTTGTACGGCAGCCCTGCCTCCCGGCCGCAGCGCACAGCTCTGTTCTCTTACCTCATAAACGGCTAATTTGTTACATATTTTCTGACGCTGTAAATGGGAGAACAAAGACCTTTTCTCTCTCATATTTTTGTTCAATTATGTTTGTGGGGGAACCTGATCCCCTTCAAAGGGGGGCTGAAGAGCAGAGGGGGAGCCTCCCAGGCTTGCTGACCTCCTGGGCCTGCTGCAAGGCCCTAGCCCCCAGGGCCCGCTGCTGGCTGCCTGGGCCCGGGTGTGGCCCCGCGGGAGGGCAGTGAGGAGCCCCCTCCGTGTCCTGTGAAGGCCCTGGGCCCTCGCCTCCAGAGGAACAGATGCCGGTCTCAGAAGCAGCTTGGCTCCTCCTGCGGGAAACAGCTTCCAGGAGGCAGATGTCAGGACTGAATGAGGAGAGTATTTTCCACCGTCCACAGCCAGGCTGTGCTGTGGCATGGGTTTGCCGGACAGGGGATGCCCTCCCTCACCAACAGCCAGCCCCTCTGCCTATAGCAGCACATGTTCCCCAGGGAGATGCAGCAGACCCCAGAGTGGCATGCACTCCGGAAAGCAGTGCTGCAGCTGAGAGCCCCGGCTCAGCACAGTGTCTGAGGTGCCCTCATGCCGAGGCTCAGGCCACGTTAGGGATTTTGCCCATCTCTGGCTCCACGTCCTGTGACAAAGCACACTTACTGGTTTTGAACACTGACTCTCCCAATTGCAGAAGCTCACAAAGGAGACAAACACGAGCTGGAGCCAAAGGGAGACCTGCTTGGAGGAAGAGAGCTTTGAGGCAGGGCAAGATGGATGTGTGGGTGTGGACAAGTGGTAGGGGCAGAAGGACCCCTGCCCCTGATCTGGCAGGGCCCTGGTGGCAGGTCCAGGCAGGACAGTGGAATGCCAGCATAGGCCCGAGGCCCCAGGAGAAGGTGGCAGGAGGAAGGCTAAGAGGCTAGCGCAGTCCTGCCTCTGCCCATGGTGGATTCTAAAAAGCCGACTGGCCCCTTAGCCAGCACTTCTGGGGGTCCTTTCCTCCCATGGCTCACACTTGGCCTGCCCTCCCACGTCAGACCTGCAGAGCAAGGAGGCCTTGGATTGCCCTGAATATTTCCCGGCCACAGTGTAAGCAGATCTTTGCTCATCCAGAATGTGTCTGACTTCTCTGTATTCTTTTCCCAAGACCCAAGGCTCAGATTTCAGTTCCACATTCTTTTGCCTCGCGTCTAACAACATTTTTTCTTTCTGTGGTGGGGGTAAGAAAGGGATAAGGGGGCATAGGACTCCCAAGTTGCCCAAGGAAAGCAGACAGATGCCTCATTCTTGCCTTAGCCTGCATCTCCCAGCTTGCTGTGTGACCTTAGACCCCTTCCTGCCCTCTCTGGGCCTCAGTGTCCTCTAAGGACCCTCCTTCACCTGATGTTTTCTTGGCAGAGTCAAAGTCTGCAACTCACCCATAGTGCTACCAGAAAGTGTCTCCTATCACTGTGACCAGGCAAAAAGTGGGAGAAGTTGGGACTGCATTTTAGTTTTGTCTGTGAGGTCAGGTTCTATGCAGTTGTCTCCTTTGATGTACTCTAGCAAGAACATCCATCCCTTGACTGTCAAGGCCACAGGTCTCATGCCAAGCCCACACAGTCTTCTTTCCTTCCTGCTGTCCAGGCGTGCTCCTGCTCTGTCCAGCTGCTCCCCCCAAGTCGGGTGCAAGGCTTTCTGAAGTAGAAGGGGGGCAGTGTATGCAAGGAGAAAGACTCAGAGCCCTGAGTTGGAGGGTTCTAGGACATCTAAGCCAGGAAAGATTTGGAATTCTCTTTGTTTTCTTAATTTCATTTTATTGCTTGAGAGAAGGTGAGAGAGAAAAAAACAGGGGGACAGGCCCAGAACAGTCTGCTTAGTTGTCCATCATTAGTTGTGACATGGTTTCATTCCACACAGGTGGATGTGGGGCTGTGCAGGACAGGAACCGGATCGGAAGTCTCCTGTACGGGACCTGAGAACCATTACCGCCGTGCCATCCCAGCGGTTACCAGTTGCGCGGCAGTTCAACATATGGGTTTGAATAGGCCTCGAACCTCAGACCTTCTGATCGCAGGGCAAATGCTCAATCACTGAGCTATCCCAGCACCCCCAAGGATTTGGAACTCTAGCCTGCCTTCACTTCCTCCATGCATCCCCACATCTCTCAAGCCCAGGTGGGGCCTCCTCACCTCTCCCATCTCTCAGAAAGTTAGGTCTGAGCTCCAGGTCTCAGCTCTGCTCCCTGCTCGGGTCCCATCTCATGCACTGCACCAGCCACACTCAACCCGCAGCCCAGGACATTGCATTTCGCTGAACTTGCCAGCGTCTCCCAGTCTTTGATGGGCATTGCCATTCCCTGGAATCGTTTCTTGCTCTTCTGCAGGACAAGTGCATGTTCCCACCAGGTGCCCCTCTGGGAAACCTGGAGGTAGTCCTCTGCCAGCAGCATGAGTCTGTCCTGGTGTGTCCACCCCTGCACAGTTTTCACAGGTAATGTCAGCCCCTCATTTCCAGTCTTCCTTGGGTACACTCCTCCCTCGCTCCTGACCTTGAACCCCTTGAGGACAGACATGGTACTGATTTGGTTCTATGGCCCCAGCACCCAACACCAGAGCTGGAACCAATCCGTACTGAACGCTCAGGAGTAAACGAGAGTCCAGTCCACATGCTGGCTGCTCGGAGCCACCCCACTGGCTGCTTAGGAAACACACGTTTCTTAAAATGCCCTAAGGAAATGCTTCTCAAGGTCTTTAGAATGCTAGCTCATGGGACAGGGAGGACAAATATTATTCTGCCCACTCGGCAGGTGGTCAACTGAGATCCAGAGAGGAGAAGGGCCTATCTTATGTTCCCATAACAGCACATCATCAGCAGAGCCAGAACAGGAACTTCACAGGGCCAGCAGGTAGCAGGACCCGGCTCTGAAGCCGCGTCAGAGCCCTGCCCTTTCTGCTGTGATGCAGTGTTCGTCTCTGAAGCACTTGGTAGCCGCTGCCTTAGCAGACAAACGACTTCACTCACCAGCCTGGAGTACTCGAGGAGCCAGCCTCACTGCCCACCCCAGGCCACCTGGAGATGCCTGCTCCAATCCTGTCCTCCCTGGCTGCTGCCCAGGACCCAGGCAGAGCGGAGGTCCCCACACTGCTGGAGGGCCTGGGACACTCCCCCCTCCTCCCTGCAAATTGGTAATTGCTGTGTGGTCAGACCAGAAGGAATTAGACAAGCCCTCTAGGAATTTCATACTGATTTTGCAAATGAAAATGGAGCCTTGCCTTTTGAAGTCGAGGCAGCTGTGTCAGCAGGCAGGTCTGACACAGCAGGAAAAATAAAAACTACACACTTCCAGCCAATGGAGGCAGCCACTTCATAACAGTAACCGGGATGTAACTGCCCACCGACTGCCCACCCGGTACTATCGCTCATCCACAGGTCTGTCTGCTCATCTGTGGGTCCCTATCCATTTCAGGGGATTAGCCCACTGTCTGAACATCAGGTAGAGAAGGGCCAAGTATGCCTGCTGGGTGGAGGGCAGAGCTCATGGCCTGCAATCGAAGGCCCCTCACCCCTGCATCCCCTCCTGGCCTGACTGTTGACACAGCTTCAAACACACCACCCACTTCCACACCCTCTACCTTGAACTTGCGTCCCTCTTAACCCCACTCATCCCGCACAGCTCAGCTTAAAGCCCGATCCCTTCTCTGACTCCCAGACTGCATCAGACACCCGCTTTGAGGCCCCAAGCCCCTGTTTTTTTCCTTTTATCAATAACGTATCATTGGGTTTACATTCACCTGTTTCTCTGTCCATCTCCTCCACCCCCTTGGAGTTCCTTAAAGCTTTATAACTGAGAATGGGTCAGCCTAGATGATTCTCTGAACCCTTCTGGTACATTTTGTCCCTTTTTTTCCCTCCACACACAGTATATGTTCAATTTAAGAGATCAGAGGTGGTTACTGGGGAGCAAAGAAATGCACACTGGTGTCAAATAGTTGATGCCAGGGACAGGAAGAGCTCTGTGCATTGAGCCTGGGCAGAGCTCAAGCCCTGGGCCACAGAGCCCCAACAATAGGAGAGCAGGGAATGTCACAGCCTTCTCTGAGCCTTGATTTCCCTGTCTGTAAAATGGAACCAGATATGTTGGCCTCAGGGGGTTGTTACAAAGATGAAATGAACTTTCAGATGCAAAGTGCCTGGAACCATAGACTTCAATCATGAGACGGTAGGGTCACTCTCCTAAAGCAGGGTGTCACTGTCCTAACGTGTTGGGATCAAGAAACATGACTCCCAGAGCTGAGAGGTGCCCCCACACCCTGGTGTTTCAGAGGGGAGGTCCTGCGGCCTGGAGCATGGGTTCCACAGCTGGCTGGGTCAGAGCCTGCAGCACCAGAATCGGGGTCTCCAGACTCCCTCACGCTTATCTGTGCCTAAAACTAAAACCCAAAGGACCCCAGACCCCACATAAACTTCTTTCCTGGAAACCCCAAGCTTCTGGGCCTGCCCCTCCCACCCAGACTCAGCCAGCTGTCAGCCTCCCTACCAGCAGAATGCTAATCTCTTGTGGGTGGCTCTGGATTTATGAGCATTTCCTGGCATGACTTGAAGGACAGAAGAGGAAAGCTGGGATCTTTAAGGGTGGTCTTTGGGTGGGGAAGCTCGGTGTTCTGAGACAAGGAAAGAAAGCTAGGGTGAGTCAGCCTCCACTGCCCGCCCAGGAAAGCTCAGAGACCTGGGCGAGCCCCCACCTCTGGGCAGACAGAGGATGTGGCCGGCACCGCCGGGTCTGGGTGGGCATCCACAGAGCAGGGCACATCTGCGCTTGAGGCCAGATCAGTGGTGCTCTGGGTTGTGGCTAAGGCTGTGTGGATGGATGTGGTGCGGGGAGGGAAGAACGTGCTCGGTTACCCTCGCCCCTTCCGGGGGAAGACAGAGCTGCCTTCATCCTCAATCTGATCTGCTTGCTTCACTGGATCCCCCATCAGCACAACTACCACAACAGCCCTCTGCTCACTCTCCCCAGGACTTCCCACTTTGCTCTGGAAGAAGCCAAAGGCCATCCAGGGCCACTTCCCTAATGAGCTGTGCCCCCACTGCCACCCTGCCATACCTCTCTGACCATGTCCTGGAAATCCCCCTTTATGTCTCCAGACGCACCCTCTGCTCCCACGGCTCTGAGCTGAACTGATGTGACATAACTGGGCTCCCTGATGCTGATTCCCATGGGAGGCACTGGCAGGAGGGGGAAGACATTGGGATGTTTCTCGCTCCCACCTGCGCCCTCTTCCCTGCAGGCAGCGGTAGCTGTGCTCTCCTCCAAAGGCTGTGGCTCTGGCCACGTGCAGGTCCCTGACCACCGCTTCCATGTGCTTTAACACTTAGAAGCAGGACAGCTTCGCCCTGCTGCTCCTCCTCGCACTCCCCCATTCCCTGTCCACCCCTGTGTGAATATTGCCTTTTTTCAGCATGCTCCAATTACCCTTTCAACTGGACTTCCTTCATGGGAACTGACCACTGGCAACGCACAATGTTTCCTGTTGGGTCCCTGACCGGGACAGACCTTATCTACTAGTTTCCCCCTCACTCACTCCTCTCCAGCCACCACGGCCTCCTTCCTGCTCCTCACACCCATCAGGCTTGCTCTGCCTCAGGGCCTTCACACCTGCTATTCCCTCTGCCCAAAGCACTCTTTCTCCGAAAACTACAGGACCATTCCCCTCACCTCCCTCAGATCTCATCTCAAATGTCACTTTTCATCATGCCTTTCCTGGACATCGTATCTAAAATACACACACACTTTCTATACTCTTTGCCTTATTGTCTCCTTAGCAATGATAACTCTCTAACGTAGATGGTTTTTTAGTAGTTATTTTTGTTTATTGTCAGGTTCCTCCTATTGGAATAAAAGCTCCATTGGGGCAGGGGTCTGTTGCGTTATCTGTTGTGTTTACTGCAGAACCTCCAGAGCCTGGAACGATAGCTGATACCTAAGTGCTCAGTAAATATTTGTTCAATGACTGTGTGAATTGGTCTTTTTCATGGGTGGTAAAACAAGGCCCAGGGAAGAAAAGTGACTCGCCTAGGGCTTCCTACTAGAGATTTGGATGGTAACTAGATCCTGGTCCTGCCTCCCAGCCCAGAGCCAGTCTCGGCTCCAGGAAACCTGTGTTTACTTGGATGCCCGCTGCTAAGTAGCCCAGTGTCCGGAGACAGGATTCTGTGCCATAGACCCGGGGGACTCAGGATACTGCACAGGAAGCAGGAACGTTGTCAGCCCTGCTTCGGTGCCGCCAATGTGGCAAGAGAATAAATAAATAAAGCTCAGCCAGACCCTGGTGGGCTCTAACCTTTGAGGAAATGTCCCCCCCTGCTGGGGAAGGCTTCCTGCCAAGCAGAGCTGCCCACCTCCATGACCTAGGGCATGGACAGACTGGGTCCAGGGAGCTGCGCTCTCCCAGCTGTGTGCCCTGGGAGCCGCTTGGGATGGGATAATGGGATAGGTAATTCATTCAGCTACTCATTCATTCATTCACTCTACAACTATTCATGAAGCATTTGCTATGGAAGCCAGGCATTGTGCTCTGTGCTGGAGAGACAGCCATGATAAGAACAAATGGTTTGCCTGCCCTGGAATGTCCCCATTGAGCAGGAAGGATGAGCATTGGACAGTAATGCAGCAGGGGGGATGCAGTAGTCCAGAAAAGGTCAGGTGCTTTGGGGGCACGAATGCGAGGAAGTCTTCCTGAGGAAGGAGCACATGCAGCCAGGTGAAAGGAGAGTGGGAATGGTGCGTGGAAAGAGGATTCCAGGCAGAGGGGGAACAAGGGGAAGGTCCTGAGGCCGGGGAAGAAATGCTCAGCACCAATGAGAGTCTGAAAGAGGTTTCATCAGGCCAGGGCAAAGAGTGAAAACAGTGCAGGGTGGCCATGGTCCAGGTGGGTGACTTTGACAGTGGTGGCCTCTCCTCATAGATCTTCTCCTCATATATCAGCTCTGACCAGGCCCCAGGGCAAAGGTTCTAGACCTCTCCTGCTTCCTAGCCAGCCACTAAGAATTCAGGTCTTGAACACTTGCCCCTATTTGTCTACGTCTGTCCTTCCTACCAATGGTTGGGGGAGGAGGCTTGGCGGGCCTGGCCTAAAAGGGATAAGAAGGGACCCAGGGCCTGTCAGCTGGACCTGTGTTTGAGTCCTCACTTCAGTGTTTCAATGTGGGACCTTATGCAAGTGACTGCACCATCTCAAGGCCTCAGTTTCCTCATTTGTCACATGGGAATAACAATCCCTGTTCTGGAAAGATTATGGTGTGGATGTTTCTCAACATCCTTACAGGGGCCCATGGAACCTGGCATGCTAATCAACTGACCTCATCCCCCATCATGTACCTCCCTGTTCACTCAGATCCAACCACCTTGGCCTCTGTACCTCCTCACATCTGCACAGGGCCTTTGTACCTGCCATTACCCCTTCCCTCAATACTCCTCACCCCCTTCCTGCTTCATTTTCTCTGTGTAATGCATACTGTATTTGTCCCAGAGAAACAGAACCAATAAGATAGATAGATGATAGATAGATAGATACTTATATACTTAAATGCATACAACAGTTTATTTTAAGGAATTGGCTCATACATGGTGGAAGCTGACAAGTCCAAAGTGTGCAGGGCAGGCTGGAAACTCAGGAAAGAAGAGATGGTGCTATAGTTCAGGTTCAAAGGCAGTCTGAGGGCAGAATTCCCTTCCTTGAGGAAGATTGGTCTTTTTCCACTGAGGCCTTCAATTTATTGAATGAGGCTCTCTCATCCTGTTATTATGGAGCATAATCTGTTTTGCATAAAATCTACCAATTTAAATGTTAATCTAATCTAAAAAATATCTTCACAAAAACATCTAGAATAATGTTTGACCAAATATCTGGGTACCATGGCCTAGCCAAGTTGACACATAAAATTAACCCTCACAAGTCCTCTCCTTGTCAGCTTGTCACCCATTCGCATCTTCTTAAACCATACTTGATCTTGAAACAAAGAGGGTATGCAGGTCATAACTTCACCTAGCACGATGTCATGATCCTGTGTACAAGCAAGTGCATTCACGCCTACCCCAGAAGAGGAGGCAGACCCTTCTGTGATGCTCACTCCTCCCCTTGATGCCCGGAAACGTAAATAGGTGACGTAAAGTTAAGAGTACTTACACAGTACCATTGTTTTCTGTTCCATTTAAAATGATATGTCTGGGGGAAGCCCAGATAGCTCAGTGGGTTAAGCACTCACCTTGCCGCCCTAGGGTCCGAGGATCAAATCCTAGCTCCGGCCTATACAGCCCCATATGCTGAACTGGGGTGTGGCCCCCAGTTTGGTTCTTGCCAGGGCAAGCTTTCCGTTTCAACCCCCAGCTCGCAGGGGCATGCCTCCCATGCAGGAGGCTCCCACTTGGTTCCCGCCCTGCAAGGCCCCCTGCCCACCTGTGTGGAATGAAACCATGTCAAAAACTGATGACATATAACTATGGGGACTGCTCTGGGCCCTCCCCCTTCTGTCTCTCTCTGTCCCTGTCCCTCTATCTCTGTCAAAAACAATAAAATAAATCTTTAAAATGGTATACCTGGTCAGCCTACTTAAATACTATGACATAAAGGCAACATATCTTACATTACATGATTGGGGAGAAGAAAAGAAAAAAGACAGAAGAAAAAGATTTTATACACACACGCACACACACACACATTCTTAAAATAAGGAAGAAATAATCCTGATAACAAGAATCCTCTGTAACTGGTCACGTGATTGTAGCTGGTATTTATAACTACCTTCTTCCATTACCACTACCATCACTGTATTCTCTTTGCCTTCTGCAAATACTTCAGCCAATTGTGATTCTTTACCTGGTGGAGTGACCCAGACTTTCATTCCTGAATGTTCTGGGCCATTAGTAGTCCTGTCCAGATTGGGTTATTGCAGTTTTCCATTGATGAGACCTAAGCACAGGTGTAATATTACCAAGAGACGCACGAAGGGATCTGCTGTATTCCAGACTTACTCGCTTTCCTCTGTGGTGAGGGAGCGAACCAGCGCTCCTTGGTAATCTGAACCGGTCATCCCAGCCAGCCCAGTAACTCCCTTCTTTGCCAGTTAATAGAGAGTCATGAGGAGCCCAAAGTGGCCAGGGGGCAGTTGTAACCTCCAGTTGTTGGGGATCAGCGGGTTGAGCGCTTGCTTTGAAGCCCCAGGGCCCGAGGATCAAGCCCGGGGTCCGAGAATGGAGCCCAGCCCCGGTTCCAGTGCTGGCCCCAGCCAGTGCAGACCCATGTGCTAAACTGTGGTGTGCTTCCCATGTGGCAGGCCCCTAGTTCGGTTCCTGCTGGGGTGAGCTTCCGATGTGGGAGGCCTCCTGTTTGGTCCCCAGCTCACAGGGACCTGTCTCCCATGTGGGAGGCCCTTGGCCCGGCTCCCTCCCTACACGGCCCCCACCCACCTGTGTGGAATGAAACTATGTTGAAAACTGATGACATTCAACTATGGAGACTGCTCTGGGCCCTCCTGCTTCTCCCTCTCTGTCTCTCTGTCTCTCTCTCTCTCTCTGTCTCTCTCTCGCTATCAAAAACAATAAAATAAATCTTTAAAAAAAAAAACAACACCATTTTTGTGTCTCTAACATTCTAAATACAGTAGACTCACTGGTAATCGGAACTTAAGCAACCATCCCTCTCAGCAAAAAATGTTTGAGATTTTTGCTGGTTGCTTGAGTTCTGGTTGATGGAGAGTCTACTTACATTTATCTGGCATCTACCAATCCCCATGGGTATCGATTAACTGAGAGTCTACCCTATGAATATTTTACTTATTCTCTATTTTCTCCCCCTAGCCGGTAAGCTCATGAGGACAGGATTGGGGCCTCTTTTGTCCCTGCCTAAATCCCCAGCCTCTAGAACAGGGCCTGGCAAACGCAGGTGCTCAGTAAGCGTCGCTGAGTGGGTTGGGGCCTTGGCTGCGATTTCCCTGGGAGATGTGCCGCATTGCCCACGTCAGAGTCCCAGCCTCAGCGCCAGTCCTATCCAAAGGAGCCCTCCGCCCTAACATCTTTCTTGACGACGTGGACCCTGCTACCTTCTTCTCACAATGCAGTGACGTTGCTGAGCTGTCGAGTGAACACAAGGCCTCAGTGTTCACCATTCCAGCCCATTTAGGACTGTTTACTCAGCTAATCTGGAACAATAAACCCGTCCCCACCCTCCTGGCGCCTGCCTCATTCCATCCTAGGCCCATGTTTGAAGATGTGTTTAAATTCTGGGCCTGCATACAGCAGACGCCACGGGCCAGCTCCTGGCCAGGGAGCACTTGGGCGGGGGGAAGGGCGGGTGGGTCCTGAGATGTTCAGGGGCTCTTGGTGGCCAGGCCTGAACACACGGCCATCTAGGGGGAGTGAGGCGGCTCTAGCCTTCACCTGGTGTTTGTTATTCCATGTCAGAGCCTTATCATAAACATTATCCTAGAGTAGGCCAACGAAGCTACAGGCTAGGAGGGTTTGTTATTCTAAAGTGGCCGGGAGCAGGCAGCAGGGAGGCCTGAGAGTCCATGAGCGATGCAGGCAGCAATCGGGGCCAGGCGCTCTTCTGCACGGGGTCTACAAGCCCCACTTGCCACCCTCTACTGCCATGGCCCATTGGTACATCTGCCTCTAAAATGAGCTCTGTGTGGGTACACATCAAGCCCAATTAATAGCCCAACCCCAGATCCCTGCAGAGAATCCACAGAACGTAAATGTTGAACGAATGAATGAGTGTAGCTTCCCTATGTCTGTTGGAAGCACCAAGAATGCTCATGAAGGAACACATTTTACTTTGAAGTCCTGGTTGTAGGGACCTGGTCTGGAGCCAGGCAAACATGGCTTCAAACCCCAGCTTTGTCTTTTACAAGCTGCAACTTGGGCCAGCCCTTCCCCTCGGCTTCTTTCGTTTCCCGTCTGCAATGGGGATGCCATCCCTGCTGGCTGTCTCCTGGGGTGAGCAGAAGGAGGCCCCAGTGGGCAGTGGGCTGGGTGGCCCAGGCCCAAGTGCACATCCCACCCCTCTCCAGCTTTGTCACTTAATGTGATTTCTTCAATCTATTAAATGGCTTTAGTACTAGATCTACCTCAGAGTTGTTAATAAAACTAAATAAATTAATGTGAGTTTAAAGGGTTCCTAACACATAGTAAGTGCTCAATAAATGTAGCGATCCCGGCAGCAAGTGGATGAGGACTGCCTCATAAATTGCAAAGGATGGATGCGAGGTGGGAGGTATGGGCGAAAGGACCTGTGACAGTGTCAGCCTCCTTCCTTCGGAGGCAGTTCCTAAATGCCTGTGGTTCAGCGGTGAACAGCAAGCCTTCCTACCCTCACCGAGCTCCCGGTCTGGACAGGCAGGGAACAGCAAATTATCTGAAATGCACACTTTGTGATAGAAGTGCCAAGTCCAAGGGAAGCAGAGGGGTCTACGGGAGGCGCCACACCCCACGAAGGTGGGGGGAGCTTGGGATGACGCTTAGGTTTCAGCCACAGCCCACCACGCTCCACTGTGCCAGGAGACAATGCCTACTCAGGGATCTGACTTCCGTTTTCTATGTAGTGTACAGTAAATACTCCTGGCAGTTTCACAGGCTCCAGAAAGGAAGTGGGTGTGGCCAGGTGTGCAGCACGGATGTGGGCTGTGCCCGTGGACATCCGGAAAGCCAACCTGCAACGCATCTTGGGCTCAGTGTCCAGAGCCTTGAGTGTGAGCCCACTCTGCCCCCACCTCACGGTGTGGCCCCGGGTGAATCCCTTCTTGCCCACTCTGAGGCCCTGTCTCCTCTCCTCATACCTGAGGGTTCAGGATGAGGTTAGTGGTTCTCCAGCTGGGTTCCAGGGTACCCATGGGTTCCACAGAGAAGCTTTGGGCGTCCCTGTTACAGGAGGGCACTCAGCCTCTAGCCTGCCTCCCCTCCATCCCTCAGGGAAGTTTCTATCTTTATATGCTGCACGTTTTGAGTGCCAAGTAGTGTTCCTCTGGAAAACAATAACAACAACAACAAAAAGATTCCACGGCTAAACAAGGTTTGAAAAGCCACTGGACTGGATGACCTCCTCCACGGGCCCTCCAGCCCCGCTTCGAAAGGCTTCGGTGTAACTATTTCCTCCCAAGTGTTCTTGAGCAAGCACCTATCCAGCACTTTGTATATGCCAGAACTGTTCTTCACACCCTGCAGATTGTAATGTGCTTAATTCACAAGAACACCCCCGCAAGGCCACGAGGACCACACGACTGAGGAAGTGGTTCTTCTGTGGCTAGGACAGTCCAGGGGAGCCATGTCCCCTCCAGGGAGGTCTTCTGGGTGCCTGAGCAGACGACCTCACCACAAAGGCTAGGCTGACTCTGAGAAGCATCGAGGCAGGTGTGTGTGGCTACAGGAAGTCTGTGTGTCCCAGCCCCCAGAGGGGGAGGACAGCTTGACACGGATGCATTCATCCCAGACATGGGTCATATGGGAGGAAGTGCCTGATGCCTTAGCAATGTCCTCCACCACAGGGCCACTGCCTCCTGTGATCCATCCCCAGCCACCTCGCTGCCATCAACACCCTGCACCAGGTGGCCGCAGGTCAAGTTTCAGGGGTGGTGACCAGAGCCCCGGGAAGGCCCGGAGGTGGGATGGTGGCATCTGACCTCATCTCCAGCCTGCTCATTAGGGGGAGCAGCCCGGGCTGCTGCATCCCAGCGCAATCCATCTCTCCTGCCCGCCAGAAACAAACGTAGGAGGTGATGGCTGGACATGAGCTCACAGCGTAAGCGTGGCTCCATCTCCTATGGCAGGATGTTGGCCAGATTGTTTGTACCTGTTGTGTGAGCTTTTCTGTTCACATGGTGTGTTTTGGAACTGTGTGGCTGATGCCACTTGGTAGGAGTGTCTGTCGTGTAGTACTGGCATGCCCCAAATGCAGACAGGAATGAATCACATTTCTTCCCTCCCTGGGCCTCAGTTTTCCCATCTAAAATAGGACATTTTTTATCATCTCACAGGGCCCTTGTACCTCAGGCAGGCCATATTCCAGTAGAGCCTTGGTCCTCAAACGCCAGAAGCATTAGGTCACAGAGAAGTTCCCAGAGAACCTGTTCAAACTACACCATCTGGGCTCCCCCTCAGAGATTCCTGTCTCAGGGTTGTGGGGCCTGGGCCTCTGATATTATGTAAAATATTCAAGGGATCCTGATGCCTGGCAGGTCTGCTGGGGCCCAGCTGTGTCCCCAGGGCCCAGCGTGGTGGCCCAGAACACAGAGGGGCTTGTGGGAACACGCGCTAAATGTCAGCATGGGTCTGACTTGGAGGGGCCCAGCTCCTAGGCCTTGGCCTCGTGTGACAATGGCTTCTGAAGCACATGGCATTTCAGCTGGGCCTTGACATCGAAGCGGGCTGTTTGGTTTTTTTTGTTGTTGGTTGGTTTTACTTTGTTTGGAGGTGCTCTTGATTATAAAATGAGTCTGCGCTCATTCTAGAGATCTCCTAAGCACAGGGAAAGAAAGGAGTCCCCAGAAAAACTCACCCATCATTCCAAAACCCAGGTGCACGGTAGGTTCTCGCTTGGCCACCTCACTAAATAAGCTCCTGAGCTGGGGGCCCTGTGTGAGCAGCAGGCTGCAGGTGAAGGCAGGCTGCATGTGCTCAGGGGCTGGGCAGTAAGGCGTGAGAAGTGTGCAACTCTTCAGGCCCACCCCCCACACCTTCTGTTTCAGGGCCCGGTGCCCCGAGGTCCAGAGGAGCGCCAGTCCTGTTCAGCCAGGCCCCAGAGCTCAGCCCTGTGTCTCTCTCTCCTCTGCCCAGGTGCTGTTTGCTCTGAACCAGACGCTGCTGCAGCACGAGAGCGTGCGGGCCGGAAGCCTGCAGGCGCCCTACACCACGGAGGACCTCATCAAGCACTACAACTGCGGGGACCTCAATGCCGTCATCTTCAACCACGACACATCCCAGGTGAGGCTCTGACCCCGACCACCTCCGGGCGGCCCGCTCCCATGGCCACGCCCCTATGAACCCACCTGGCATTTATTATTTAGACGCCTCCTATGAGCCAGGGGTGGGCAATCTTCTCTCTAGCCATGAGAGCTGTTGAGATCCTGGTTTTACTGATGGGGAAACTGAGGCTCACAGACAGGAGGAGACCTGCCCAAGGCCACACCATTCATTAGTGGTCAGGTTATCGAGTTATCTATCACCTGAGCCTAGAATGTGTAGATAGATCCTAACACTTAGTCTGGAAGAACAGTTTCTGGGAAAATTAAAGCCCAGGGAAGGCAAAACCCATAGTTACTCAGAGCTTGGGCTTGAGTCCAGCCCAGGGTGTTCTGCCTTGATTCGGGGCCTAGGGAGAGATTGTCCCCAGGCTGGGCAGACAGTGGGTGGGACCCCAAGAGCTGAGCACAGCTCCACCAGGCCTCCCCATTGCCCTCAGGATAAAGTCCAAGATTCTTCGACCAGCATTCAAGGTCCTCCGTGTCTTGCCCTCCGCTGACCATGTCACAGCCCAAGTCCCCTGCCGCACAGACCTGGTTCTGCTGACCTGGGCCACGTGCCGCTCTGCCTCAGTGCAGTTTGCCCTTTCCGACCACTCTGCCTTTGTTCAGCCTCCTCCTTCCTGGTGTCCTCAAATTGGCCATGGTCACATGCCACCTCCTCTGAGAACCCTGCCCTGACCCCTCAGTTAGAGTGAGGTATTCTGGGTATCTTCAGGCCTGCTGTGCTGTCTGTGTTGTGGTGCTTGACTCTCCATTCACTCAAGAAGCAGTGGAATTAGTCAGAACAGGCCGCTTCCCTACACAGGGCACTGTAATGGCTCCCCATTTTTCTCAGGGGACAATCCAGAGTCCCTCCAATGGCCTACGTGGTGCCATGGTCCCCGCCCCTCCCCACTTCATGTATGCCAGTTGCGTGGGCTTTAGTGCTGCTATTCCATGAGCTCACGGCACGCTTCGCCTTGGCACTGGCTGTTTCCTCTGCTGGGATTGCCCTTCCCAGGGGTCACCGGGGCTCACCCCTGCTCTGCCTTCAAGGTTAGATCCAAATATCGTCATCTCAATGAGGCAGCCGCAAGCAGCCGAGCTAGAATTACAGCCTGCACCCCACTCCCCTTTCTAAGGCTCTGCTTCTTCCCCAGGACCTTTATTATTTTTTCTCATGCTTATCTTAATCCATATTGATTCAGTGGTCAGTTACTGTTGTCTGTCCTTCCACATGAGTGTGGAATCTCCCGGACGGCAGCCAGGGTCTGTTTTACACCTTGTATCCCAGCTCGCTAGGGCAGTGCCAGCCACAGAGCAGGACAGGCAGGGTTATGAGAAGGGATATGGGGAAGCCCGAGAGCTGCCCTCATGAGGCTGATGGGCACAGAGGAGAGGTGGGGAGTCAACCAGCAGTCACACCGAGTGGGGTTCTTGCTGTGAGGGAGCCGAGAGGATGCAGTGGGAGCCTGTCAGGAGCAGGAATTTAGATGGGCTTGGGGCTGGGGCTCAGGGTGCTGGAGGGGGAAGATCCCTACAAGATGAGAAGCAGAGGGGAACCTGGATTGGCCATCGAACATTCCAGCAGAGAAAATGGCATGCAAACAAGCCGGAGGCAAGAGAGGGAGGAAGAGGAGAAGAGTTTGGGCTGGAGGCACAGCCGAGGATCACGCTATGGGACGTCCTGTCTGTAGTTCTCACCTCTTGGGCCCAGTGCCAGCACAGGGCCTGGCACAGAGCATGCACACACCGGTGAGCGACTGGCGCATGAGTGAACGGAGGTGTGTGTGGTACTCAGTGAAGTGTAGACAGTAAAAGAGGAAGGACTTGGGGACTGGGCCCCAGGAGACCCCAGATTCCAAGAGCTCTGACTCTCCTTGGTGTAGGAGGGAGGGAGGAAAGAAGAACTCTGATACCACAAGGCTCACAGGCGTTTCCTCGGCCATTCACTTTGTGACAGAGCCCCACCCTGTGTCACCGGCAGCGAGAGGCTGGGGAGCCCTGAGCAGCCAGGGAGCTCTGTGGTAGAGGGGACCTCACCCCTCAGGAAGGCCTGGCCCAGGTGTGGCCGAGCTGGGGGAGGGGTGTCCAGGACAGGGCCTGGGCCGGCTGTGGCCGACACTAAGCTGAGAGGAGGAATGGGGTGACCTCCAGGGATAGCAAGCTCAGACACTCATGGAGCCTGCATCCAGAACCACTGATCTGTCAGGCAGGTGACCCTCATCTGGGGCCTCCTGGCAGTGCCCATACTTGAAGTAGGATAGAGCACAGGTGGATTGGTCCACCTGGATTAGACCAGCCACTCAGGCTGCACCCAGGGGTGCACAGGCAGAGTGTCCCTCAAGAGAGGGGCGAGGCTGCCCTGCCAGCAGATGCAGAAAAGCCTCGCATCAGGACAGCGAGGCTAAACCCAGTGCCCAGGTGCTGATCGGGAAGGGGGCCAGGTGACGGGACGCTGTGTCTGCAGCTGGAGGCCTCAAAGGCTGCCAGGAGCTGAGGACGCGGGGGCTGCAGGGGGACAGTAGTGACTGCAGTCAGGGAAGGCTTCAGGGAGGAGGTGGTATTGGAGCCGGCCTGGAGAGTGGAGTCTGCTGAGGGAGGGTAAAGAGAGGTGCTGGCCGGCCAAGCAAGCAGCCTGGGGGTGCGGAGGGTATAGGAAAGTGTGGGGAGGCCCTGAGAAGGCAGATCCTGCGTGCCGAGCAGGGAATGTCCGCGGAGGGAGGAAGTCCTGGGGTGCTGCCTGAGGGCAGGAAGGGCAGGAAGATGCCTGCGGTTGCAGTGCAGAGGACGATGGGGCTGGACAGGTGCGGGGCCCAGAGCAATCACATAGGAGAACAAGGGCCGAGTGTGCCTTCCCTCTGGCCAGCCCTGCCTCCCCATCCCCCATGCCACCTTCAGAAATGGCTGAGGCCAACCTCCTGCAGCTTCCAGGTCACCTGCCCTGTCAGGGCCCTGAAATCAGCAGGGGGATCCCTCCCTTGGGCAGCCTCGTCTGAGCTCCTAGCCTGCATTAGGTGTAGAGTAACCACATTGTTATCGTCCACACTCAGACCCTGTGAGAGCAGATGCTCACATATCATTAAGGGTCACATAACAGCCGTGGGGAGGTCTATCCTAGCCATGAACCTGGACAGTCCTGGACAAACCAAGACACGTGGACACACTGTTAGGTGCCTCCTCCAGCTCCCCAATCCCTCAGCATCCTCTCGAAGCGCGGGCCCCACCGTGTTCTCATGGGCAGCCCGACTCCCCACTGAGCTGTGAGTTCTGTCCCGGGCAGCAGACCCAGTCTGAGGGTTCTGTGTGGCTCCCTAGCCCAACACAGGCCAGGCAGGTAGAGGTTCTCAGAAGGTATCTGTTGAGTGGATGGGATGAAGAGAAGGGAAGAGGCCACTGAGGTCAGTGGTGCATGAAGGCTGAGCACGTGACAGCCAGACCGGACCGAGTCCAGGTCATGGATCAGAAGAGCCTACACGGAAGATGTCCCCCATGGCCCCACCCTAGCCCTTCCTGGCCCATCACCTCAGCACCCCATCTCAGACCCACCCTCTAGGGCCCTGGGGACCTGACGTGTCCTCTTTAAAGTCTTATCATGCATCCTGCACTTCAACTTGTCACGGGAGATTTAAGATTGCCAACAAGTCTCATGACATCATTAATTTGCTCCCATCCCCACCCAAGCCCCATCCTTGGCAAGGGGCCAAGACCCATCAGCACCCAATAGGCAGACTGTCAGCCAGCCCCTGGGCAGCCCAGAGAACCCGAGTGTCTAGCCTAAGTCCTTTGCAGCTTTGATGTTGATCGTTCTGGTCCTTGTTCTTATAAAAAAATATTTTTAGCTCCCTTGGGAATGGAGATTCATCTTCTCACAAATACAAACTCAGTCAGGAAGCAGAGGAGGGAAGGCTTCTGCCTGCTCCCTCAACTGAGTAGGACGTCGCCTTCATAGCTCTATGGTGGCTCTCAGGGCCATCTCTTTATCATCTCCGTCTCTGCCCCTGCCCAGCCTCTGCCGCCAGAGGGGAAGGGCACACAGGCAGCTCCATCCCCCAGGCGAGCTGGGCCAAGCCGACGTCTAGTCAAAACTTGTGTGCCATGCACTGTGCTAAGCATTTCCCAAAACGGAGTTATGCACTCCGAAGCCGAGTCTCAGAGAGGCCAAGTCACTTGCTAGTTAGAGAGGCCACCCAGCAAGTGACCCGCAAAGGAGGGGTTCCAGCCCAAGTTGTCCTGGCTGTCTAATGTCAGGACCCACATTCATATCACTGTAACTCAACTGCCTCTCCTCTCGTTCATTCATCCATTCAGTCACTGATTGAACAAATGTAGGTTTGTTAGTACAACATTGTGGCATTCTTCCTCATGCCCAAGGAACAAAGAGAAGCCTCTGAGGAGCATGTTTGGAAATAACCCGTCTGAGTCACTTCTCTCCGTGTTTGCCCTCCACTCGGAAGCCTGTAGGGCTTCTTTCTTAGAGCTGCATCAAATCCCAGTGTGGCCTGTTTTGTCGGGGCTGCCAATCACCCCTTCCACAGTTGGGCAAGGGAGTAAGAATTCTATTTCTCTATTTATTCAGTTGCCAAACAACCCCTGGACACCAACTTTGTGCTGGCCCTGTTAGGCACTGGCACAGCTGCTGCGTACAGCTATACAGGTTGTGCACTGCACAAATTTAGGATGCACCAGTCATACCATTGTCTTGTTCAGCCCAGAACAGCGAATCGGGCATTTTTGACAGAGAAGTCCCTCCCCTTTTATTCTGGGGAACTCAGTGGTCCTTAGCCAACAGATATTAGAGACAGAAAGATGTCCCCACCTTCTCCAGGTCCCTGGGGGTTCAGCCTCCATTGACACCTTTCTTTTTCTCAGACTATTGACAACTCATTGGTGGCTCTAGAAACCATGTGACTGGGCCACGTGACTCTTCTGGGGACTACAATCTGCAGGAAACGGGTCTGCTCGTGCCAGACTCTCCATCTAGCTAGTCCATCAGTCAGCTAAACCTCATGTCCTGTGCTTTGTGCCTGGGTTGGTGGACAAAGAGAAATGGAAGAAGGGACACCAGGTGGAAGACCTCCTGTCAGCACGAGCTTGGAGGTTAGACTGACATTGGCAGGTTATGGGGAAAGAAAGAGTATGTTCTGCCTCACTGTCTCCGTTTCCTCAGTGGCCCATGGCTTCCTCTGAGGCCACACCCACATGTTGGAGGCCACACCCACATGTTGGAGGCCACAGTGCAAGAGCACCTGGACCTGCCCTCCAGGTACGACAGACAACGTGCTGGAAACAGAAGACCCCAGGAAGAGGCAATGTGGGAAGGAAGGCCAGCACAACTTTACGTTCAGATTTCTAGAAACCTTTATTGGACACCTACTCTGTTCCAGGCATTGATAAAGGCTGTGTCCCTGAACTCAAGGAGCTCTCTGCCTAGTTCAGGGACCTGTCAGGGAGGCTGGCCTCCCAGGCCCTGTGGCTGGGAGTGGACATGAGGCCCAAAGCTGAGCCATCTGGACAGTTCCAAGCCAGGTTGCTGAACAAGCAAGCTGTCACTATGAGAGGAAGCCTTGGTCCTGGAGTTGAAGTGTTAGGATGGAGGAGTTTGGGTTATGTCCTGGGAAGTGGTAGTACCGGGGTGGGGAGTACTAGTGGTGACAAAGATGGTGGCTACCGAGGGCTCAGGCATTGGGAAAACCAAAGGTTAGGACCCCTCTTCTCATCTCAGAGCTATGAAGTAGGCTGAATGCAGTTCATGACAGTACCCATCACCTCATGTAACATCCCCCTCAAATATATATATATAGTCAGCCCATCTTATAATACAACTGAAGAAACAGGCTCCGAAAAGGTAAGTGACAGGGCCAATGTCACACCATGTCAGAGTGAGGCCCGAGGCACAGGTCAGCCTGAGTGCGTGCCCCGTGGCCAGTCTGTGGCACCAGACAGCTCAGCTGACCATCCACACCCACTAGCCGAGCCCGAGTCCTTGTACGGGCCCGTGCCGGGCCCCTGAAATGACAGCAATGAAGCCACAGAGCTCTGTCCCACCCCCCAGGACCTTGGCATCTGGACGCTGACGTTCAACAGGGCAGAGCCACCGGCGTGACAGGTGTGGGAGCTCAGTGGTCCCGGCTCTCACCCTGGCTCGGCCACTTTGCGGACTGTGTGAATTTGCACATGTCTCTGGACCTTTTCCCTCTTGCTTTCTTCACTTCTAAAACCGGAATACCAACACTCATCTCAAAGGGGTTTGGTATTGATGAAAAACATACGAAACACAAAGTCCACGGTAGGACTCGGTGAAGGTGAGTGGCCCAGCTGCCTGGGCTGTGTGTGTTTTTTGGAAGCCCACCTCTGAAGGCAGCCTCTGCCTTGCCTTTACAGCTGCCCAACTTTATCAACACCACCCTCCCGCCGCACGAGCAGGTGACAGCCCAGGAAATCGACAGCTACTTCCGCCAGGAGCTCATCTACAAGAGGAATGAGCGGATGGGGAAGAGAGTCATGGCCCTTCTGCAGGAGAACGAAGACAAGAGCTGCTTCTTCGCCTTCGGAGCAGGTTTGGGCCGGAGCGGAGAAGGGGTTGTGCACAGAGTCCTGGAGGGCTGGAGCTTTGCTGAACCCTCTCCTGACCTCCATGTCAGAAAAGGGAAACGTTGGGGCCCAGAATGGGGCAGGAGAAGCCACACCGTGCTCAGCAGAGCTGGGACCCGAAATGCTTGTTCTGCTTCTAGTCAAGAGTTTCTTCCTAATAGTCCCCACGGGCCCGAGGGGTGACCCCTGCCAAGGTCAAGGACACTTCTATGGCCCCTTCATGCCCAGGAGGGCATGCTGAGAGCCCAGAACTGAACCAGCCCCCACAGCCTTGAGACGCACCCCCACCCAACCCAGCAGGGCCAAGGCCAAGTCTGTGAGGACCAGGTGAGCTGGTGGGCAGAAGGCAGCTTCTGACATCCCACAGCCCTGGCTCTAGAGCCCATCCCAGCCCCCTGCAGGCTACACGAGCTCCGCATGTACCTTCTCAGAGGCTCGCATCCTCTTGTCTGATTTACAGCAGTAGCTATGTGTTGGGTTCAACATATCTACCTGGGAGGAAAGTTGTAGAGATTAGTGAGAACACTGCCCTATAAGAACTTGCAAGGGTGGCTGCCATGTCGTCCTAGTGTGCACCATGAACTTGATGCTTTTCCTGGGGGCTCTGGCCTCATCGTGCCAAAGGAAGCCCAGGAACAGGGCTGGCTCAGTATCTCCTTGTTTCTTCCCCCTGTCTCTCCCTCTTCCCCCAAACTCTTTCCTCCTTTCTCTATGGCTCTCACTGCTGATGCCCACAACGCCCACATTGGGACCAGGATATTGCATTTGCTGCTTTTATTAGTCAGCTCTTGCCCCAGAGCTACCACAAACATGTATTTTTTGTTCATGTTACCTCAATTTGGGTTGCCTGCATTCACTCCCTATTTTGTAAGAATTAAGCAAGACGGACGTGCTCAGCCCAGGCCTAGTGAGCACTCACAGCCCCTCACCCCTCCCTTCCCTGCACCGGTCCTCAGCACCTACTTACCGCCTGCCCCAGTGGGGCTGAGTCAGGTCAAGTCAGGCAGTCAGCAAAACCTGGAAGGGGCCTGATTTCATTATGGGCTGTGTCCACTGTTTAAGGTTTACCTTCCTCCCACCCCCTGCTCCCTATCATTCAACCGCTTATACTTTAAGGGCAAGAGCCAGGGTTCTTCTGTCTATGCCTGTCTTCCCTCCTCTGCAGCCCTTGGTATGAGAGAGGCACACGGGATGACCTCAGAGATGCTGAACCTCTGGGACCTGACATGAGTCAGGGCACCTCTGGAGACTGTGCAGAGGAGTAAGTGCTCCCTAGCACAATGTACCTTCTTACCATCCAGCTGCCCCCCTAGCCCCTCCATGGGCATCTGGGCAGGGCATCCTGCTCCAGGTCAGCCTCCAGCTGACCACAGCAAGCGAGCCACTCGGATCTCAACTGCACCCCGGGCTCCTTCCTGAGTCTAGGAAGAGCTGCTGGTGAACCCAGCCATGGAGGGTCCAGCAAAGGATCCAGCAGTCCAGATTCCCCACTTGAGTGGCAGGACCCCCTGTTCCACCCGCCCCAGGACCCAGGTCCAAAGCAGGATCTAGGGGCAGCTACCACCAACTCTTTCCTGTGAGCCTAGAGATGAAAATCACAACAGTGTGGGCAGCCCTGGGCACAGACCTCCTTGTCCTGAAACCCAAGTCTGTGGGGACACAGATGTCTCCTCAGGCACCAGGCATCATACCCAACTCCAGTTTCTTCCCCGTCTCTGACATCCAGCTGGTCCCCAGTCAGTCCTGTTGACAGACCAGCAAGAAGGCTCAGACCCATCTGCTCTGAGCATCCCCACAGCCACAATCCCCATACTCGCTTGTCTGGCCCTATGCAGCCCCTTTCCCCACCCACTCCACTCCAGAATCCCACCCTGAGAGCTCATGAGCACAGGCTGGGATTCCCAGTGTTGACGGCAAACTGGCCTCTCCTGTTCCGCTCTACGGAAGAGTCGGGACAAAGGACCAGAGCTCTGGCGTCAGGATGCATGTCTGTAAAGCGTGGCACCAGCACTATCAGCTAAGTGAGCGTGGGAAAGCCATCTTGCCTTGCTTTCAAGGGCCTCAGACTTTCATCTGTAAAATGGGGATAATACAGCTGTCTCATCAGATCATACTAGACATGCTCATTTTAGATTATAAGGCTAAAACTCTCCAGCAGGGTAAGGGAGCCTTATAATAAAACCCCTACTGTGTGCCAGCCACCATTTCAGCTTCCTGAGTTACATTACCTTTGATCTTCACAGTAACACCACGAGATGGGTTGTATTGCACACATTTTCCAAATGAAAACCAAGGTCCAGAGAGGGTGCCTGGCTTCCCCCAGCCGTGCCGGTAGACCTTTGACTCGAATCCTTGGGTACAGGTCCTGGCCATTTCTCCTGCACGTGCTGCCCTTGCTGGGGACTTCCAGAAATGATGATCTTGCAGGAAGGTTGACTTTTTAGCTGGCATGTCACACAACAGAATCTTGTCAGTGTCTGTGGCGAGTCTGTAGTGAGGTACTATTTGGCTTCTTCTGGGGGTTATTCAGCAGGTTCAGGGGCTGTTGGGGTGATCAGTCTGAGCAAGCCTGGGTGACATCGGGGGCCTGGACAGAAGCCCTGCCTCTCTGGGAGGTCGCTGTGACCAGTGTGTGCACCAACGTGCTGGAGCGAATTGGGCCATGCCCATGGAGGAGTGAGCGGACCTGGGGTGAGGGCCGGCCTGGCTCCCCACTGCCAGGATCATGCAGATGGACAAGCTGACCCTGAAGAGCCCCCAGACCCCTTGTTGTGGGTTTTTAGATTTCCTTCAGACTGCAAATAGCTGAGGGGAAAAATGCATAAAGTGGGAGATTTTTATTTGCTAAATTTATGCCATTTACTGACTTATCTCCACCAGCAGTGTATGAGGGTTCCCTTTTGTCCACAGCCTCTCCAGCATTTGTTGTTCCTTGTCTTGTTGAGTATAGCCATTCTAACAGGTGTGAGGTGGTATCTCATTGTGGTTTTTATTTGCATCTCCCTAATTGCTAGTGATATTGAGCGTTTTTTCATGTATCTGTTGGCTGTTTGTATGTCTTCATGGGAGAAATGTCTGTTGAGGTCTTCTGCCCATTTTTAATTGGATCGTTTGTTTGCTTTTTGTCATTGAGTTGTATGAGTTCTTGAAGAGAACATTTGACATGAATGCAAGACAAACTGGCCACAAGAAGTGACGTGAACAGGAAGTTAAATAGACTTCATCTCATGGGCCAACTTTGATTGCGTGGCTGTGGCTGCCTGTACAGAGGGTAAAGCCACGTCAGAGCTCAGCAGAACAGAGGTCCTGATTGACTAGTGATGTCTGCTGTGGACCAGAATTAGCACGCGTGCCTGCCATTTAGCTGCTTTGTCTACTAGAAACAGACGGTGCTGAGTGACAGTGAGAGCCCCTCAGCCTGCAGTGTTACAAGGTTTCCTACAGTGGCACTGAACAACTAGAGTATCCGTGTGGACGCTGACCCCTAGACCTCTTGATTTCATCCTAGCACCCCCTGCTCAGCGACTACCCCACTGTGTGTGAACCACTCCAGGGCAGGCCCACACCTCCTCAGATTTGCCAACACCTAGGAACGTTCTACAGAGACAAACGGATCCAATCACCCCGAAGCAGATTCATTCTATTCACTCCCATGGAATCTCCTGGACCCCAGGCCTCAGGGGCTTCTCAGTGCCAGGCACTAGAAGAAGAAAAAATGTGACAATTCTGTCCCTAGCTCCAGGGCGCTGGGACTGTCTCAGGATGTGTTTACTTGCTCAGTCACCTTGCAGCCTGGAATAGAAAGTAATGTGGGCACTGGCGGAGCTGGGTTGGAGGCATGAGCCAGACCCAAGGGACAACCAGGTAACCTCTAGGGTGCATTCATTTCAAACTCTGAGAGCCAGCGGTTACCACAGGTTCACACATTCTATAGCCCTCGCATGCTCTAAGCGAAACAGAGTTCCAACTTCTGGCATTGAGAAGTCCTTTGACCCTAACAGGCTATTGTTTAAAGGGTGTGTGGTTCTGATATCCCAGCATCTATCCTATCAGCATTCTAACATGCTGGCAGAGTTTGCTCCAATCCCTCTTGGATTCCTTGGGAAGAATGTGGAACTAAGAGCCTTCCAGGACCTAGAACTCCCTCCATAAAGGACCGCTGCCACTTGCAAGTCCTGAGAGAAAGCAGGACTCGAAGGGTTAAAAGGCAGTTAGCTGGGTGAGCACCAGAAACAGAGGGTCATAAGCTGTTATCTTGAGCACCCACATAGTCAGGGTAAGTCAGGGAAGGCTTCCTGGAGGAGGTGAGACCAGGGGAAATTTCCCTGATCCAGGTCCACCTGCTTCAGGTTCTGCTCATCATCCCGTGGTCCGTAGAACAAAACCCACCTCGTCTTCCCCACCTGTCCTCCACTCAGTGGCCCCAGGAACAGAAGCCCCTCAGAGTTCACGACTGGGCACAGAAGCATAGCCATGCCCATTAGGGCCCTTTAACCCTTAGAAACCAGGGGCCCCGCCAGTAGGCCACACAGGCCCAGCTGCTCCGGGCAGAGGTCGATCCTGCACACTCCGCACGCTGGAGCGCACCCCCCAGGCCACGGTGTCTGGAAGTGTTTCAGAACTTCCAGCCGTGCTTCCAAGGACCCCGCCGCCCCACCATGTACACATGTGGCCGCCAGCACGTGTGCAGCGCCCCCCCTCCATAAATGGTGCTATTGGAATCCTGGCCCCTCAGCGCCCCCAGTCCTCTAAGGACAGCACCCACACAAGAGAAAGCAGGGGCGACCAGGGGAGGAGCAGAAGTGCTCTGTGAGCGCTGAGGACCCAGATGATACACTTTGGGGGAAACCCCAAGAGCCAGGTCTCTGTTCCAAGTGACAGTGAGGCTCAGGGGCCGGTAGGCGCTATCCGTGCCCCCAGGGAGCTCTCCTGGGTCCTGGGGGCTGTAATTCTAGGAAGGGAGCCTCTGGGTGTCAAGTGTTACCACGGCTGCAGTGAGTCCTGGCCTGGGCACTGCCCCCTACAGGTCAGAGAGCCCCTCACAGGCTCTGTCTCCAGGGCTCTCCCCACCGTGCCCTGTGCTGACCTCCGGGCAGTCATTGACTGAGTCTGGAAGCTTAGACACCAAGAGGAGATGGTCCCACGCCTGATCCACCTCAGGGTCCCCAAGAACTGGCGCATTTGCCTAACATGTGGGAAGTCCTAGTGAAGGCTTGTGGAGAAAACTGCCCGCTCCAGCCCTCAGGCTGCAGGCTGGTCAGAACCTGCAGGGCTCTGTCCTCACCAGGGGACAGGGTGTGGCCGGAGAGGAGGCTTTCTCACCTCTAGACCAAATATTGTTCTTCTATAATCACCCCTGAGGTTATAGAACAGCCAAGAGGGCTGGCTGGGAGGGCACACTGGCTGCCCAAGGGAGGGAGGGGCCCTGGTTGTACTTTTAAGAAGAGGTACAACTCGGTGAGGTCCTGAAGGGGCCCCCAATCTGGGCAGCTGTCAGACAGGTGTCAGGGGCCCAGAAGCAGCTCCAGCCCCCAGCAATAGCCTGCCCTGTGCCCAGGGAGCCCCAACCTGGGTGGGTGTGTCCACAGAGAGCGCCTTACACGGGCACGCTCCATGTGTGCATGGGCTCAGGCACGCCCCAGCTCTGCCCTTTCTGCCTGCGTGACAGCTCAGCCGGCCTCCGTGGGACTGTCGTGAGATCAAGTGAGACAATGAATCAAAGTGTTGGGTGCAGTCTAAGTGCTGGGGACACAGTAGGAGGGGTTGCTTTTCTCCATATTCGTATCCATCTTGGCATCATTAAGGGCAGAGGTGAGCTGACCAAGGAAAGGTTTGGGGGTTTTCTTTTCTACTGAGTTCTGGCAGCCTCCAGAGAGGAGCAGACAGTCAGGGGGCAGATAGGGCCCCCCCCTAGACAGGCCCAGCTCTCTATAGACAAATGTTCGTCAACCCTCTGCTTACACACCTCCAAGGTGGGGCACTCACTCCCTGACTAAACTGGACAGTTGCCAAGGAGACGGTTCTTTGGGCCCAGCTGAACCTGACCCCTTAGCCTCGTCCGGCCTCAGTTCAGAATGCTACCATTTACAGCTCCTGCCCCAACCCCCACCACGTCCCACCTCCCCCTTCACTCTATTCCAACACCCCGGAGCCACTGTAGCTGGCCAGTGCACCCCGTGCCCCTTCCCCCTGCCATGCCCATGCCCGAGCAATGCCCTCCACTGGGAAGGCCTGCCCTCTCCCTTCCTCTGACTCACATGAGGCCCCTTCTCGGTGACACCTCTTCCCCTTCGGTTGCATAAGCCCTGGTGGCCCTCCCCCACAGCACGGCTCATGCTGCCCACCTCCCTTCCACCCTGTGATCTCCCAGGTGGGGACCATATGTCTCCGCTCCTGGCACAAGACCGGGTGCAGGACGTGTCCCGTGCTGAGGCCCCAGCCCTGCCCCGGCCTGGTCCACAGAGAGGGAGCAAGGAGGCTCAGCCCTGCCAGTTTCCCGCGCTGACCTTCTGAGGGAGACGGAAGTCCCCTCAGGCCCCCCGGGGTCCGCCCCGCCCCTGTTCCCTGGCTCCCCCAGTCCCTTCCGTCCAGTCCTGTCACACTTCCTCGTGAAAACAAACACTGCTGTCGCTTGACATCCGGCTGCTGATCCTGGCAGCTAGATTAGCATTTGAAAGTTTCCCTTGCATTAATTTCAGACGGAACATAAATATGGGTTTGGGATCGCTCTTCCAGGAGGAGAACACTGGAGACTCGGCGGGCTCACTGGAGAGAAAACATGTGTGCTGGCCGAGGGCAGCCCCAGTTACTTTGGAGCCATTGTGGGAACATCTGGTCCTCTTCTCCTCCCCTCCACCCGGCCCCCCAACACTGTCTTGAAATTACCCCGTTAATTGGCGGATTGTTCTTGCTGCGCACTCGCACTTTCCCTCCGATCTGGTGAACCTTGGAAGGTACACATGTTTCTGACAATTTCCTGCCCCCAAAACATGAACTCGAGATCCCTGGCAGCCGTCGGCCCTTCAGAGTAGGTGTGCGGGAGCGTGCAGTGAGCGAGGAAGTCTCCAGATGGAAGGCACAGCTTCGCCTCTTGCCAGCTGTGTGGCCGGGGCAAGTCCTGTCCCCGCGCGGTGAGCTGGGGGGACCTCGAAGGCCGCTGTAAAGGTGAAATGAAACAGCACTGCAGAAGCCTCGTGGACCCAGGAAGCTCGCCAAGCAGGAGTTTGTGATGGGATCTGAGAGGTGGGAGGATGCCGGGCCATATGGAGAAACTGAGGCACAGCACAGGCCTGGAAGCTGCCTGAGGTCACACAGCCAGGTGGCCCTCAAGCCAGGTTTCCTGTCCTAACCCAGGGATAGGATTCTTCTTTCTGTCCCAGCCTGCCTCTTCGTGTCAGAGGGTACTGTGGCTGGCGGGGGTGAGGGGGTGGGGGCTGTGTCCAGCCGGGGCTCTGGTCACTGCTGAGCCGTGTGCCCTGGCACAGGCCTGCTTATTCCCCAGAGAAGGGCAGCCCTTTTCTCTGCACTAAGATATGGTGGGCTGGTGCCCACTCAGAGCAGGACAATCTCCCCGTTGGTATAGGAATGCCCTTTGAGTGGTACTGTGGCTTGCAGGGTCAGGGGAGGAACACCATACCCACCCCACCTTTCTCAAGTCCGAAAATCTCCCTCCAGGCCCTCGTACCGCCTCCCCTTGCCTCCCTCCCCTGCATCTCTGTCTGAATCCCACCCATTCTGGGAGTCCTGGCAGCAAGGACCCCTCCTCCAGGAAGCCTTCCCTGATGTCCCCAGGGGATTAGCCTCTCCACCACGCCCCTTGTGTCCATTTCAGGGCTCTCTTTCTCCTCTCTCCTCTCATTCTTTCTCTCCTTTTCTCTCTATCTTGGTCTGTTGGTATGTCTTGGGGGCCCCTTGTCTCTGTCTCTGCCTCGGTGTCTCTCCCTTCTCTTCTCTCTCTACCACTGTCTCTGTCTGCGTCTATCATTTTCGCCATTGTCCGGGCCCCTCCCTCCTCCCCACTGTCTTTGTCCTCCATCTCCTTACGTCCTGGAACTCTCTTCCTCTCCCTGTCTCTCGCCGTGAGTCTCTCTCTCCTCCCTGCCTCCCTCCACGCGGCCCCAGCAGATGAAATGGAACGTGCCTTCCTGCCGAGAGCTGGCCAGAGCACAGCTGTCAGTGCTGATCGGTGGCCAGGAGACCCCAGGAGCCTGAGCGAGCCCCGCAGGCTCAACCCCAACACGGTGGGGCCCCTTTGGAAACTCTCCATACCTTCCTGCAGGTTCCAGGATGGCTGTGGCGCCGGTTTCGGGATTTCTGATCCTGGAGGCAAGCCCACGCCCTGGCTGCCAGCCCCTGGGGACAGCATGCGTTGGGCCCTGACGCAGGGGCAGGTCCAAGAGCCGAGCTCCTGAGATTGGTGGAATCTGCAGGAGCATCACCAAGGGGCCAGGTGGGGGCTACACAGGGAGGGGACCCGTGAGCTCAGGTCTCCTGGGGATAGCCTGAGATCATGGAAACGAATATGGAGTCCATAGGTTTTATCACTCACTCATTCAATGAACAGCCTCCACCATGCGCCAGAGCTGGGCTCAGCCCTGGTCAAAGAGGCGTCAGGCATGACGCTTGCCTGTGAGAAGCTCACGGTCCCCCCTCAAGTGGCTTGCTGGGAACCCGCTCTGACAGAGGCAGCTCCTGGGTGTGCAAGATGATTCCAGCCCCAGTGAGGAGGGTGGGCTGGTGAGGACAAGGACAACAGTGTCCGCAGTGATTGCAGCAGAAGGTGGTGGCCTGGCTCAGAGCCACGGGTGCTCAAGAGGTCAAATCAGGGGGACTCCGGTGACCTACTGGAGGAGGATGAGGATGGAGAGGCAGAGTCCAGGCAGGGCTCTGACTTGGAGAGCAGCGCTCGGTTGAGGTACATCCTGGAAGGAGAGGCTGAGTTGGATTTTGTAGGCTCTGGGGGACGTTGGGGGGAGGTGTCCAACAGGCAGTTGGACAAATGGGTCTGGGCGAGGGCTGCAGTTCCAGAGTGGTCAGCATCGTGTGCTAATTGAAACCAGATGGGTGGAGGACTTGCCCACAGACAGTGAGTAGAGTGAGAAGAAAAGAGGGCTGTGAACAGGGTTCCGGGGGTCCTCAGGTTTGGGGGTGGGAGAAGGAGGACCCCAGCAGGAGGATGGACAGGGAGTACTGAGAAGAGGATGAGCCAGGACACAGTGGTGTCGTGGGGTCCTGTGAAACCAAGCCCCAAAGAGGAGGGTGAACTTGGGGGTGACCGTAACATGGACTTGGGGTGAATGGCCTGTACTGAATGGTCCTGGGGCACAGCCTGCATGGGAAGGGTGCCTCCTGGAGGTGTGCAAGGAGCAGCCTCATGCAGGGGAGGGACAGGAGGGAAGGAGCTGAAGGTAGGGAAGGCTTAGAGAAGGAGCGAATGGCAATTGGAAAAAATCTTTCCTGACTGCTTCCCATTTCTCAACGATCTAAAGCCTTCTATTGAGTGCAGAGGTGTCCAACCTTTTGGCTTCCCTGGGCTGCATTGGAAGAAGAAGAATTGTCTTGGACCACACAGAAAACACACTAACAGTAGCTGATAAGCTAAAAACATTAAAAAAAAAAAAAAAGAAAAAGAAATCTGATAATGTTTTAAGAAAGTTCCTGAATTCATGTTGGGCTGCACTCAAAGCCGTCCTGGGCCGCACGCAGCCCGCGGGCCATGGGTTGCCAGGCTTGGTCTAGGATCTGAAGCTGCAAAGCAAGGGCCTGGAACAGCTAGGTAGGTGGAGGTAATCACTGGGGTGCCGAGCAGACGCGGCGGCGTTGCTGGGAAGGGCTCCGAATCCGGCCTGCGTCGTGGAAGGCCTGGCCCCTCAGAATGCCCCGCCACCAGCCCCAGGAACGCTCCTTTGGAGCAGCCGCAAGGTTTTCAGTAAATATTTACTGCTGCTCCCGTGCAGCCTGAGGCGGGCCATTTCCCCTGGCAGCTCCTGACTCCTCTGGGCAGACTGCCGTGGGGCCTAGAAGCCCTGGTCCTGACATGGGTCTCCATGGAGGCAGGGACGGAATTGGCTTTGCCGCCAGGAATGGATTCCAAGAGCTGCTGGCAAGCCTGTGTGCTGAGGCCGCCACGCCCGGTCCCCATCCAGCCCAGTCATGTCAGAGGCAAGCAAGCGTGGGGATGACTCCGCGGCCCCAGCCAGGGGCCGGCCCAGCCCATCCGTCAGGGGTGCATGCTGGGCTTTTCCACACAACGGTCACCCCTCCTGCCGCCTTAGGGCTTTACAGCTGCCCAGGCTGTGGACAGAGGGTGGCATTCGCACGTGCACACAGGGCTACTGAGTTTGAGGGACAGAGAAGCCATTTGCTCAGGGTCACACACTAGTCTCACAGCCTTGGCAGGAACCTGGGTCTTCTGTCCTCAACAGCACTGGCTGTGGGCTGCAGCCGGAGAGCGGCTGTCCTACCTGCATTAGTTCGTACATCTTCTGCAGCTGGCTTCCCGGAAGGGCCTCGATGACCTCCTGGACTATTCACATGTCATCCCTCTACCTGGAACACCCTCCCTTTGGTGCCACCCCGCTCCCATCATGCCCTAGTGAACTCTGACCCCATCCTTCTGCTAGTGATGCCTCCTCTAGGAAGCCTGCCCTGATCCCAAGTCAGATTAGATGCCTCCTGCGTGCTTCCTTCGGCACAGGATTAGTGCCTGCATCTAAAGAGCCTGGTTCTCCAGACTGGAACAGGCCCCCTACCTGCTCACCGCCTTCCAGCACTAGGCATGCGCTCACTCCGTGTTTGTCAGAGGAGTGGAATGGACAGGTGGAGAAAGGGGGGGAGAACACATTTTCATAAGGGTCTCCGGAATCCCACACAGCTTTCCCCGTGGAATCTGAGCTAGAGGGACCTGTAGGTATCATGCAGCCCACTCCCCTGCCCCTGCCCTGGATTCAGAGAGAAGCAGGGTGGGCCAAGGCCTCAGAGTGAGTATGTGGCACCTGCACTAGAACCTGTGTCACGTCCCCTGACCAGTGATCTTATTCAGTGAGCCAGGACTGGGTTTCAGGGACTGCGGCCACTGGCAAGAGGCGGGGGCTTGCTGGAGAGCGGGGAAGCCAGCCTGGGGTGCATGGGGCTGGTTGCGGGCCTCACCCTCTGCTCCAGCCACTGCGCTCCCAGCCTGGCTCTCCTGGAGCCGCAGCTTCCGTTCCGCCACAGCCTGTCCACTCTCTATGCTCAGACCTCCCTGGGGCTTTCAACATCCTGACCTTCCAACTTCCTACCTGTCACCACCTGTCACAGGCAATTAGAGTAGCAGTGCAGGGATTTCCCCCAGGTTCTGGGATGAATGGTGAGCGGAAGGGAGCTGCCCATGGGAGTGGGCCACAGGGCAGGCACCCAGGTGACGAGGGCGCCAGGGGCCACTGTCACCCTGTCCACACTGACCACGTGGGGCACTGAGGCCCGGGGAGCAGCAGAGGCTCACTAGCATGCTGATGCTCAGCACTGGCTCTCTGCCCAGTCACTTGGCCCCCCCAGGACCCTTCGGACCTTTCTAGCTGGGAATGAGCACTGTGTTCTCAGACTGCAAGCCTGCATCCCACCGAAGGAGGGTGCTCCCGCTCCCATCTGGGGCTGAGGGTAAATGATTCATACTGTACGCTAAGTGTCTAGCACGGGGCTGGCACAGAGCATGTATCTCATAAATGTGCTGTCCCTACCTGGACGGTCTGGGGGTGGGGTCAGCTTTGTGGTATGAGGCACAGTGATGCCACAGGAAACGCTGAGCCTTCCTATGTGCAGCCACTGTTCCCATAGTCCTCACAGCCACCCTGGAGGTTGCAGGTACAATCATTCCCACTTCACAGATGAGGATCCTGAGGCTCTAGAAAGCACGTACAACCAGTGAGCAGCAGAGTCAGGATTTGGACCCAGGCAGGGTGGCACCAGGACACCTTCCTGCTACACCATACTGCCTCTCGGGGCATCTGGGGCCTCAGCTTGGGTGGAGGCCACTGGCCTGAGGCTGTCCCCAGTGGCGGGTGTCCTGGCATGCAGCTAAGCCCATTTGTTTCTTATGCTCCAGGTCACTTTCTGGGGAACAACACGGTCATTGACGTCCTTCGGCAGGCAGGGCTGGAAGTAGAGCACACGCCTGCCGGGCAGACCATCCGCAGGTAAGCAGCCCGGATGTCTGCGGGGTGTGGGGCCACCGCCGGGCCACGGGCCTCGGACACCTGCCAGAGCTGCACCCTGCCTTCCTGCTCAGGCCTGCACGGGGAGTTGGGAAGCAGCCTCTGGCGAGATGGGACCTCGTAGGGACCAGCCTTGGCCAGGCCCTCCAAGAGCGGAGGGGCCGGGCTGGACAAGGGGAGGCCGGGAAGGAGGCTGGCGTGCAGTCGTGGCAGGAGGGGAGGGAGGTAGGCCGGGCAGTGGTGGTGGGAATGGAGGAGAGTTCGGTGTTGAGAGACGTTCAGGATGTAGAAACTGGTCGTCCGGTGGAGTGAAAGGACTCCGTGGGACTCCTGGGTGGCTACCTAAAGGACTTGGGGAGCACTGGGGCCCTGGATCGAGATGGGGTTGTGGTCTAGCCTCTTTCCTGTGTCCCCGCCCCACCCCACCTGGCCCTCACCTTTCTCTGACCACACCTTCCCCACCACTGCCTCTTGTCTGTGCCCCCAGCCCAGCCTCTCCTGCCAGGGCACATGGCTCCCCCTCAAAGAGCTGTAGAGTGGCGATCCTCTCATCCTGCAGGACTTTCCTGTCCCCCTACCAGGCAGGAAGCTGCTGAAGGGCGGGGTCAGCTGGGTCCTTGTCCCCACAGTGCCAGCAGCCATCCCAGCACAGCGGATCAAAACCCAGAGTCAAAAAGAAGCTTGAATAATCCTAGCTAATATCTGTGGACAGCTTACGGTGCACCGGGCTCTAAGTGCTTTAAACTCATGAGGCCTCGTGACAACCCCATGAGATAGGAACTATGAGCATCCTCATCTTAAAAGAAAGGAGCCTGAAGCCCAGAGAGGTGCAGTCAGTTGCAGAAGCACACACAGCTCATGTAAATGGCAGGCTAGGGCTTCCTTCTTGGAGTTGGGGTGGGCTCATGGGTGGGAGCGCTGCTCACCTGCTCTTCACTCTGCAGCGATAAGGCCTGAGTGCCCGGGCCATTGAGCCTCTGGTCTCCTCGCTCGAGGTCATTGTCCCCATCTTTGCGGCACTTCTAAGGAGTTTATAAACTCTCTCACGCTGCATTCCTCCTGCTTCTCATCTTCTGAGCCAGCCTGACAATGCTGCTCTTCCTGAACATTTGCACACAGCACACATCCGATTGTCCTGGGCAGGGGCAGGCCTGTGCTTAAGGAGTAAGGGAAACCAGGTAAGGTGGCCTTGAAGATAAGGCAATCGGCAAGCCCCTCGACACAGCCCCCAAGGACCTTCACCTTGAAGTCCATTGTGTCTGTCCGGGGCCGGGGGCGGGGGCGGGGATGGGGAGTGTAGGCTGGATAGGCTGCCTCGGCTCCTATTCATCTAGAACATTGGAGGAGAGGCCCCCAATTCTCCCCTCCAGGCCCTGCTCCAGGGGCTCTCAGCCTGAGTCTCCAAGAGCAGGCTGGAACCTTGAGGGTGGGGTGAAGGCACGGCATGCCGAGGAGGCCCCAACAGTAAAAGCCATGGTCGGCCGCAGGTGCTTCCTGGACGCATCTTTTTGTCTGTCTGTTTTAGATTATCTCCCCAGCAGCTGCGGCATCTCCTGGACCCTGGGAATCTGGGGTTGCCGTGGGGGCTGGGGGCAGACAGGCTGGGCTGCTGGCCGCCTCTCCTTCAAGGAGCGAGAAGCCCCCTCACCCATCACACAAGCAGGAGTGGAGTGGGAGGGGGGCACAGGCTGCTCATTTCCTGGGGTACTGCCTTTGCAGTTCCTAAAACCATGGCCAACTTTTTCCCAGGGCTGGATGGCCCAAAAGGCATTCCGTCTTGGGCCACAGAGAGGAGAGAGAAAAAGGCAGAGGAGCAGAGGATGTTCCCAGGCTAAAGGGTGTCTGTCTGGGACATGAATTCCAGACACACACAGCTGATCAGAGCTTTAGCGCCTACTGCAGACGAGTCCATTTGCTTGTCTGCCAACATTACCGAGAGGCTTGCTACGTGCCAGGTTTCTCATCCGTCCTCATGACAGCCCTACGAAGTAAGTGGCGTTACTCATCCCCTTTCATAGCTAAGCGCTACCTGAGACAACTTCGTCACTTGTCCTTTGTCACACCACCGGTTAGTTGCAGAACCAGACGTGCACCCCTCTCTATCTACCTCCAGCTCAAACGCTAATCTACTTAACACCGTCCTGCCTCCCGGAAAAGGTGCTCAGTGACTATGTGATGAAGGCGTGAATGGATGGTTGGACGAACAGCACAAGCAACAATGTTAAATTTAATTAGATTTGATTAGAAATATTAATTACAAAGCTGTTTCAGCTGCTTGCCATTTGCCAGGCACTGTTCTAAGGGCTTTGCCTTGCATTATCCTGCATAATCCTCATGAGGCCCCTATGAGGTCCGTGTTGTGATATCCCCATTTTACGGAGCAGAAGACTGACCCCCAGCAAAGTTAGGTAGCTCACCCAAAGGCCCTCAGCCAGGGATTGTTGAATGAATGAGATGCAGGGCTAGAGACCCGCCCACAGCTCACCCCCTCACCTCCTGCTAGCCTGGGGCTCAGGTGTCACCTGACAGTGCTCTTTCCCTGCCCAGAACCCCCCTCTTTCTCTCTCTCTCCCCAGCAGTCATCACCACCTGACATCCTGTATGCCTCACCCTCCAGCTTCTGCTTCAGAATGTGAGCTCTAAGGGGACAGGAATTTGGTTCTGGTCACTGCTTTTGCTCCATTCCCAGGCAAGCACCTTGTGCAAGGTCGCCACTCAATATTTATTGAATCAGTAAATGAAAGAATGAGGCAAAGCTACGTCTCTCCACGCCAGACAATGGTTTTCCTGGATTATTCTTCTCCCGCCATGACAACTTTCCCACTGAATCACATCCCCTGTTACATGTGAATGACGCACTCCAACATGTGTACCTCACGTGTGATTACCCTTTCCAGCCCTGTCGCACGGAGTTCTGCACCCCCACCCGAGGGGACCTCAACAAGCCCAGCCCCGGTGACTGCAGCCGCTGCTGTCCCTGCCTCGCCCTCGGTGACCCCCACCACCCAGCCCGAGGAGGAAGACCCAGCCCTGTCCCCACACCTCCTGCTCCCTGACAGCCTCAGCCAGCTGGAGGAGTTTGGGCGGCAGAAGAAGTGGCACAAGAGGCAGAACAAACACCACCGACCACGGCAGTTCAATGACCTCTGGGTCCGCATCGAGGACAGGTGAGTTGGCAACGAGCAGGCCGGCTGGGAGGAGGACAGCCTCTCTCGGGCCCACCTAGGGCCGGGCACACGCTGTCATCAGATACGTGGCAGGTGGGGGCCCCAGCAGAAACCCCAGGGCTGGCTTGTCACCATTCCTAAAGGATCCCTCTGTCCATCCTGGGTTTAGAGAGCACACTCACACCTGATTTCTTGTTTTTATTCTCAAAATGAAAGTACATACAATTTTCTCCGGTTTTTTTTTTAAGATTTATTGTATTGTTCTGCAAGTAGGTAAGAGAGAGAGAAGGGGGAGGGCGCAGAGCAGTCTCCATAGTTACATTATCAGCTTTTGACATGGTTTCGTTCCACACAGGTGGGCAGAGGGGCCGCAGTCTCAGCAGGGTGTGAGGAATTGGTGATAAACCTTGTTGAAAATGGGCAGGTGCAGAAATCATCCTGCTGTGCTGACACCTCCCCATCCTCTGCCCGTGTGCCCCTCCTGCCACCCGGTAACACCCCCTCAGCCTGTCTGCCACCAGAGCGCCTGCTGGGACCAGAAACCATCTCCTACCGCCTGCCTGCAGGCTCAGTCCAGAGCAGTCTCCTAGCTTCTGCTTTGGGGCAGGAATAGCTGTATTTGGTGAAGGCATCCCCAGAGGCCCTGGGATGTCCCAGGGCATGATCATCAGTGAGGGGCAGAGTCCCACCCGCTGTGAGAGCCCAGCCCAGGACCTGGAGCCCAGCAGTGGGCCCTTGGAGGCTCAGAGTCTCCATCACACTCTAAAGTCCACTGTCCAGCCTTTCCTCAGCGTCCCCAGGGAGAATCGCCCTGGACACTTGTTAAAACATCCCAGGCTCCTCCACGGATCTCGTGAATCAGTATGTGCAGGGGCCTGGGGAGCCGTGTGTTGAGTGCGCACTAAAGCATCTCTGAGCAGCTTTGGAAAATGCAGGCCCAACTCTGCACTTACAGATGCTGAGCCAAGGCCCAGGGCCCGGGGGGCGGGGGTCTCGTCTGGGGTCACACAGGAATCAGGCAGTCTCCTATACTCTTTCCTACATGAGCCTCCTGCAGCCAGGGCTCTGAGTCAGCGACAAGAAGGTAAGTCCGAGCTGTGCAGTGTCTTAAATAGACTTCCAGCAAGTAGGAGTCGAGTCCGTTGCCCCTTTCTCTGTGTGTTGGCTCAAAGCACCTGGTTTGGGTTCCTGGGAAACATACTTCTGCAGAGCGCTCGCCAGCCTGGCCTGCCCAAGGCAGAGGCCCTGCTGCAGCTGTTTTGGGGGTGACACATGTGTCCCCATGCCCAGCATGGCCCACGCCCTTCAAACCTGGAGTGAGGGCACAGGGAGGGGGGCGGGGTGCCTTCCATCTGCCCAGAAGGTGCTGGCAACCCACACAGTGCTCCAATCAAGTGGGTCACTCAGGGCCCTGGTCAAATCAACCTCACTGGGGGACCCAGCCAGGGGACCCAGCCAGTGGCGGGTCCAACCCACAGGTGACAGGAGGCTGGGCTGTCAGCTCCAGCAGCAGGCCCCCAGCCCCTAACCATGTCTGAAGGGTAAATTTGAGCAAATGACTCCAAAACGGTTTCCTTTTTTACATGTGGTTCTGAAACACAGAGCCTGGTTTCAAGAGAAGAAAACAGCTTTTCTTTGGCAAGAGGGAGCCCCTCTTGGTCCCAACAGGTAAATCATGGTTGTATAACTTTCTCCCGTCTGCTTGGGTTGGAGAAGAAAGTTTCTACCAACAGGCAGTGTGTGTGTTAGAATGTTCCCCACCACTTCTTAGGGGAGCATATGCACTGAGCTCTGTGAGCGGCCTGGGTGCAGGGCACAGCTTCTGTCACTCCGGGGCCTCACCCTGTCCTCTTCCAGTTCTCCCAATTGTAGCTCTGGAGCCCATTGTAGCCCTGCTACCAACCCATTTCCCTTGGAGCTTTAATTCCATCAGTTTTCTCCTTGTCTTCCCCTTCGATCCCCCTGGAGCCACGCCTTCCTCTGCATTGCCTCTCCCCAGCGCCTCTTCCTCCTGGGACCCTGCAGCGGGCCCTAGCGTGTCTCCCCACTTCGCTTGAGATTTTGTGTCACTCCCTGCCACCACCAGGCTGATTTCCTACAGCTCTGCCCCACATGGGGCCCCTGTTTGCCTCCTGCCCCCTCACTCACTGCTGCTCCTCCCCCAGGCCACAGCGGACCCTGTCCTCCCCAAGCTCTGTGCCCCGCACCCTCCCCACGTCTGCATCGACCTCTCTTTCTGCTAGGCTGTGTGCCGATGGACACACGTTGAGCTCCCGCTCTGTGCCAGGCACTTAGATTGACCGCGTGCCCAGTCTTATCAGGCTCCTGAAAGGAGGCCTCATTTGAAACATGAGGAAACTAAGGCTCAGCAAGGTCAGGTAACTTGCCTAAGGCCACTCAGCAAGTCAGATGTGGCGTCAGAAGCCGCACCCAGGTCTGTCTAATGCTAAGGGTCCCAGTCATCCACCCAGCACGCGAACGCCCCTGCCACTCTCACCTGACAAGCATCTCCCCGCTGAGGTCACCCCTCCTGCCACCGCTTTCCCTGCTCCCTCCAGCTCTGCGGTCCCACCGACACTGCGCTGACTGCAAGCCCTCGCTTGGGTATCTAGGATGGGAATCCCTGGGGCTCAGCTCTGGGTTGGACTTCTGTGAGTCACCCACAGCCCCGCTGAGAAAGCGGAGAGAGAGCAGGGCGGGGGCTGCAAGTGCCCGGCCAGAACGCCACCTGGAGCAGGCTGGCCGCCCCTCGCCCCTCATTATCCCAGCTGTAAACACAGGGGAGGAAGTTTAGAGAAGCGGCAGCTGGTGGCAGGATGATTTATAGGGACCCAAGGTAAGTGCCAGGCCCGTGTCTGCAGATGGCCGTGCAGGGGCAGCTGAGTGCTCCCAGAAACCCCCACGTCTGAGAGCCGGGAGGAGGCTGCAGGGCAGGGCCCCGCCTCAACGAGGTAGGACCGGCCAGTCCTCAGTTTCTCCTTTTGTGCAGTGGGGGCCTTGCCAGGTCCCTCAGCTCATGCCAGCTCTGTTATTCTCCCAGTCCCCAGGTGGTGCTGGGGGTGGTGTGCGCGCACTCGTGTGTGTGCACACGCCTATATGTGTGGGTGTGTGGGGGATGTGTGGGGGTGGGGGTGAAGGGTTGGCTAAACAAGGCAGCAGCATGCCAGGCCACCAGGATCAGGACAGTCATGATGGGGCAGGTGCAGGAAAGAGTAGGCAAGGCTAGGCGGTGGGCATCAGTAAGTGACACACCTAGAGCCTTATGGGTGCCACCATGCAGAGACCTGGGTGCAGGACATGTGTGTGAGGGAGTCATCGTCTTCTAGGCCTCGGTTTCCTCTGAAGCTTGAACAGATGACCAGAGCCCCCTCAGAGCCCCTGCCCCCCTGCCGGGCGCCCCTCCCCCACCCCAGCTCCACCAGCTCTGGCCTTGTCTCTGGTCCAGTGCGCACAGTGTCTCTGCAGGAGGCCAGGCCCCCCCGTCTGATTAGAGGTAGAAGATGCCCCATGAGAAATGGGAAGCGGGAATAAAAGTGCGTGAGAGCACAGATGAATTCGGGCAGAAGGGGACTGGAATCCCCACCCCTCCCTGTACTTGCTTTGTGAGGCTTAAAGGGTGAATGAGATGGTGCTTGTATGACAGTCAGAGCACTGGCAATGCACTAACAGTTGTCTCCAGTGTTGGTGGCCAGGCTGTGAGCCTTTGACCCTCAGTCTGGGCTGAGATGCCTCACCCCCCAGCAGGCACTCAGAGCCTTAAATGAGCTACCAGGTGGACACGACAACACCCACACACACACACCCCACCCCGCTTAGCAGGAGCTCATTGGGCATGAGCTGGGTGCTCAGCCCCATGTTCTGTGCTGGTGGGGACCAGGGCAGGAAGATACTCAGGACACCGCCGGGTAGCAACAGCTCCATGATGCAGCTGAAAGAACCCTGAAGCCCTGGTCAGACTGGTGCTTCTGTGAAGGAATCAGGTCAGCCAAGGCTGGAACGGCTGGGGTCCTGGGGATCGGAAGGGATCTAGGCAGCTGCAGGGAGGGTGGAGGCACTCCCAGAAGAGAAGCGTGCGCAGCCAAAGGCTGGCGGGACCTTAGACACCAGGACACTGAGCTGCAGGCAAACCTAGGAGGTCTCTGCCTGCAGCTGAGGTCCGGGCCCCAAGCCCAGCGAGTCTCCTCCAGCAGGAGCATGTGAGACCTCCACCCCTAGGAGCTGGCCGCCTGGCCCGAGGCCCCGGCCCCGCCCCCAGGCCCCAGCCCCGCCCCAGGCCCCGCCCCAGCCCCAGGCCGCCGCCCCGCCCCCAGGCCCAAGCCCAGGGCCCCACCCCGCCCCCAGGCCCCCACCCCGCCCCAGG